>SNQJ01S0087547.1:65117-80149 GCA_010110895.2 Picea sitchensis
ATTCAAGGTAAAAAAAAATCATTTATTATTGGCATTTGCTCTAAGAATTCCAAACAATGACAATTGTTTTTCACTTTTAATTATAGAATTTGTTTGTTTTTGTGTTAGAGAAATATAAGGTTTTCATAGAGAAGTCTAGGTGGTCACTAATTGATAGGGCATTCACTACACCTAATATCCAAGTATCAAAGGGAAAGGACCCAATACTCCAATACCTCATGTCTACTTCAATTGTCCAAGTATCATGCAGACAATATCCCAACATATCATCCACAAAGTCCCTCTATGTGAACACTAGAACCCCATAGAAGGTAAAGTTTCCAGGATCCCAAACTAGCATGTATGATGTGAAGAACATAACATTGGCCTATAAGGTGCTAATACAATAATCCATCGGATTGTTGCTAATAAGCCTTGAAGCAATCATAAGTTGTGTAATCTTGGTCAACTCCTCGAAATACCACTCCTAATCCTTCCAAAAATATACTTTACAAAGTCAAAGTTGGTGATCCCCTCTCTAATAGTGGCTAAACTATTAAAAAATGTGATCCCAGGGTCCCAAACTAATCTCAGAAAGATACCACCATACTGACATTGCACCACTTTGATCATCACCATCGGACCAATGTGCCTAGTTTACATCCTCCTCTCCTGAAATCCCAAGCGGTTCTCCCACTCCTAATAGGAAGTCAACCACTCTTAATACTTTCTAATTGTTGTTGTACCATATTGGTAACCATCAGAGTCAAAATGAGCCAAGTCCCTGATATGCCATCATCTGGTGGAAACCTACTACTAGGAATCAACTCTATGCCTCTTGATCTGTTCGGCTCTTACCAAACTGCATCGGGAAATCTATTATATTGATCACCATCAAAGTACCTGATTAATATGTGGAGTCTAAATACCTCCCTAGAAAGTATCGTTATCACCTGCGGTGCTTCATACTCATACGAGTACTACCCAGAATGCCCTGCCAAAGGTGAATCATGCGTAACCCTCGTCATCTCCTCCCTAAGTGTGGACTCAGGAACTGTATGTGTGCAACCTTCGTAGTGGATAATGCCACCCATCACTATGTCAGCTGAATTCTCTCTGAACTGATCCAATACAATCTGGATCTCCTCATGTGCTTCGACTGCATATCCCAAACGAAATAACTTTGATGTGGCTATAATCCTTCCTGCTTCACCCATATGACTTAGGTGAACCCTACACGCCCTCCTGAATATACTGCTGACATCATAGAATAACACTAGATGTCGTTGCCACTGCCTGCAAGATTGGAAAGTTTCAGGTGAGTTGGTCAACCCCAATGGTATGACCAAGGAATCACGGTAATGTCTAAGAGAAACCATATAGGTATCCTGCTCTATGTCCCTGCTCTGGTGATATCCCACTCGAAGATGAATATTTGAGGGATATACCTCTCCATGAAGCTCCTCCATCCACTCATTGATCCTAAGTGAACAAAACTCAATGATATGTATGAAGTCTCTATATGGAAATCACCCTAGGGGAAACATCCCAAAAATCCACTACATACCATCGTACATCGTTGTATGATGTTGTATCCAAATGCACACCATTGTATCATCATGTACTATCATGTATCTAATATGTGCCACTGTATCAACCGCTCTACTAATATCAACTAAACCTGGATCTCAAAGTGATGTATCCACATCTATCCTATACTCAGTTCCCCAATCAACTGGTGCATATACTCCCTTGATGGTTTTTCCAAAAGGAAATTTCTCAAAGACCTCCTCTATAGCTAATCGTTGAGCCAAAAGATGTGGCTCATGATCCCTGCAATGCAAAATAGGTGCACAATCAAAATCCTATGTGTCTAAACTCTCATTATACACTTGCAACCTTGAATCCTCCTCGTGTGGAATCATCACAAGAGGCTCATTCCTCATATCATGAGTGCCACTCACACCCTCATGTGTCATTGCTGCCAAAAATGATGGAGGATTTGTTGTTTTCAACGATGAAGAGTATGACAAACTAAGTTGGTAACAAAGCTCCTCAATATCCCTCTCGTTGTCTTCAACAAACTTAAGAGAAAGGTCCCTATCCATAAACCACTGGAAGTAATCATATTTCATCCGCTCTAGTGCTTCTTTGATGATGCATAATTGAGCATTAGTGATCCCATATATGACTCATTTTTGTCTCTCCTTCATTTCATCTTTCCACATAGGATCTTCAATTAATTTATGAGTACCATCTACCCTTTTCAACACCCACACAATCTACTCCTCCTTGACCAATAATTGGTCCTCTAAACTTTATTGAGGTACAATCATGTCCTCATCATCATCGGGATCATGTGGTGTTGAATCCTCATCAAGCATAGGTTCTATCACACTTAGACTACCCACATCATAAGCATCATGCATGGTGAAAGTTGTGGGATCCTCAACATCAGTTGATTGGGACATGTCATCATAAGATGTCGCATCCTTTTATTGTGTTGATTCATCAGAGGTATATCCATCTAACAAACTAGTGTCGTCAACCTCATCGGTTATTTCTGATGATGTATCAGAAGATATTCTTTGGTCTTCATTTATGCATACATCCTCTACATGGGTAGATGCATGCTCTTCCACCTATTCTTCCTCCTCATCCTTCTCCATTTCCTGCGCTGTGTATTTAAAATAATCCTCATCCAAATCCTCGGGTCAGTTTTTGTAACAAAGAGTGTAAAATTTTTTAAAGGGCAAGTTTGCATGGATCTCTTCCCTTAATTTTAGATACTCATGATATTGAGGCACGATCTTCTTCACCGCTAACACCATCTTGGCTAATTGAATAATTTGCCAAGTTTTATCTGCTAATTTTAGAGTTGTTTTTATTCTCTTGTCCATGGAAGTAACTTCTTATTTCTCCCTTCTCTATAACCCATTCATGTTTGGTGCAATCATTGTAAATCGTGAGGCTTTTTTCGGAAAAACCTTGAAAGATTGTCGAAATTAAAATGTTGATAAACTCCATTTCAGTTGATTTTTTTTTTTTAAATTGGGTATTTTTTTGAGAGGAATTTAAATATCTAATTTTTTTTCCGAATTATGCTCATAAAGTTTCAGACATGAGCCTGAAGTGTGCCTCCCTCTTTTTTGTCCAAAAACAAATTATGCAAAAAGACCCCAATTTGTTTTCCCCTTATTTGGTCAAGGAAAGCACTTTGATGCAATCACAGGATGGAAATATCACCAACTATAATACCCCTGTAATATCTCCAATAGAATGGACTGAGATATTGTGTCCTTCTTTGCAATAAATGTTCTTAATGCTTCAATCTTGTTGACAAATTTTCACAAACAGTTTGCATGTATTCTACTAATAGACATTTTTTCAAACATGTTGCATGTAATACAAATACACCAGAAATAGAAGGGACAATAGGTGGTATTTTATTATGAATGAATATCTAAATTCAATGATCAAAAGGTTGCTATGGAAGTTGCAATACATCAATGGAAAACACACAATATAAGCCAAAAACATGGAATCATGTCGTGGTCCCTCAACATATGATATCCAACCATCCAAGTGCCACAACCTCTCCAATCATATCACTACAAACCAAAACTGAAAACAAACCCAAGATGAAGCTCCAATGAAGATCTTGGATGGATCCTCCTCCTTATCTAGCTAGGGTGGATATTGCACCACTGAAACAAGACCAACAATGGAATGGTTTTTCTAAACCCTAACAAAACAATGGCTCCAAGAGAACCATACAAGAGATCAATCAAATCATAATGCAAAGTGAGAATATATCCCTCCTTTTATCTTTTCTTCCATGCCTTCTAGAACGTTCCCTTTTTTGACCAAATCAAATGTAACTTCTAGAATTTTCCCTTTTTGACTAAATCAAATATAACTTCTAGAATTTTCCCCTTTTTGACTAAATCAAATATAACTTTTATTTTCCCTCCAATTTTCACTTTAAGATTAAAAATCACTTTAATAATGGTTAAGTAACATTATTAATCTAAAGTTAGTTTATTTCCCTATTGTCACTTTAAAAACATAACATGTTCTAACTAAGTGGTCCATTAAATGACCCCCCCTTTTACAAATTTTTCTCCATTGACAAGCCACGAAAGTCCCTTTTACTACAAAGCAGTGGAACCCAAAATTGGGACATGGCATAAATTAAATCCCAAGTCCACTTGTTCCTCGGTTGAATTCATAGCTTTTACATATGAGGACACCTCACCAGCTTGAGGCCCTCCTAACCCTTTCAAAGGTATAAGTGGAGAAAGCTTAGGGATTTTTATCCCAAATAGAATGGGGAGGAAGTCACTTATTTTTTCCTCTTCTGTGTTATCTTGACCTATCCTCCAAGATTCAAAACACAATTTTTTAGATTTCTTTTTGTTATCAAAAGGTGAGGACATTTTAGACTTACTTGAAACTTCCTAGGTTTCCTTTTGGGTTTTTTCAATGTCTGAAATTTATGACCAAAACAAGATTGTGTCCATCAAGTCTTTTGCTTCCATTAAAGAGGATCCCTTTGGACTAATTATGTTATTCGAATTGTCCTCAATGGTCACCTTAACCCTAGGATATTATGAAACACCCTTAAAACCTTCATTATTGGCACCTTACTGCTCCTTTCATACCCACATATTTCTTTTATTTGGCAATGGATAATCGGCTGCCAAATGGCCATGAACATCACATATTCTACACTTAAATGGTATTCCTTCATAATTGATGGGTTGATAGAAAATCTTAGTGCCTCGTCTAATTGTAATAGAATCTTCCAAGCCGTTTGTTAAATCCATTCCTACAGATTCAATCCATACCCATATACCTAGAATCATAACAAGATTTATCCAACTCATAAAAGATACCTAAAGCATTCCCAATTTCCATAAAATATCATCTAACCACAGAATTAGGGTGTTATTTCTAGTTGTTCTTGGCTAAGGAATAATGCTAAGACACCCTATGGAGGCTTTGAAAACCTTCTTGTTTTATACCTCAAGCTAGATCTTTGGATAGAGAGGGTAACCCTCAAATATATTCAACAATTGGCTGTCCAATGTCACTTTTTTTTTTTTAAGTAAAAAAGGTAGTACCTGCTATATTAAGTTAACAGAGAAACATTGACAAAATACACAGAGATATAGTCATCCTGGGCCACCAAAAATGTTGTTGTTTTACTAGAAACCAACATAGTTTGGAGTGAAATGAGTCTAGGAAGATAAGCTAAAAACTATTTTTCCCTCTATCCTGCCCGAAGGAAACCAGGACAGATGCCAATAGTTCAAGTTAACATTGAGCAACAACATGATGAAACATAAAACAAACTAGCATAGGAGAACTCGGATACCCGGTGACCTGTCGCCATTGCCTTTCTGACACGTGGATCTAGCTGGGATGGCAAACGATTGTGCACACATTGGACATTTCCTCTTTGTTGGAGCATTGGAGTACGCATCAAGGAGAAAGTCCATATGTTGTCCCATGAGGAGGGCTCTATGCTCCTAGTCTGCCATGTGGCCTCGGAGTTCGAACACTAGAGCCAGATGCTCTACACGGAGGAGTGGACCATGCAAATTATTGTTTCCTGCCTCGTCGAAGGTTTCATTCCCCACTTCCACGTTCATCCCTGCTCTGGCCTTGTTCACATTCAGTCCTGCTCTGGCCGCATCCACATTCATCCCTACTCTGGTCTCGTCCACATTCATCTCTGCGTAGGCATTGTCTCGACCCTCGTCCTCTCTCGTTGACTTCTCAGCATAGCTGGTGGGGTTGTAGTCACCCGTCCATGGTATCTCTTCGACAAAACAAATTGGGAATTATTTTGTCGGCTCTCCTTTCAGACCGCTTCTAGCCTGTATTTCAAGCACCGTGGCTTGGGGTTCCAAGGTGGTCACTAAATCCTCCAGGTACAACGTTTCTTTGACATAACAGGTTGGAAACTCGTTCGCAGCGCCTCCCTTCAGACAACTTCCAGGCTCAAATGCAGGGGTGTGCGTGGTATGCTCTATCCCAGGCTCAACGATAATGGCATGGAGTGCTAATCGGTCGGCTCATGCTCTCTGCCGGAGGATGGAAGTCGCCATTGACAGAGCGTGCTCAAGGTTCTACCTTCTTTGCCTCTACTCTTTGTGGGTGTACCAGGCCGAGCCTCGACGAGGCCTGCCTCGCTTCGTTGTCATTGCTGATGAGGGGTGGATAGAGATACAAAGAGAATGAACCAAGAAGAGAATGAACCAAAACTGCACCAGAGCTCCCAACTGATGGGGAGGTCCAAAACGAGAGTGAACCAGCTGTATCCAAGCTCTCCAACTTTTGAATTTCCAAATGACGGCATCACATGGCTTCCTATGAACCCTGTCATATTGAATGTTGGTTGTGCTAGTGCGTTCGTGCGAGGGAGAAGTCCCTCCTCCATATAGCGGTTGTAATGGCTGGATACCATCGTAAATGGTGAAGGGATGGGGAGTGACCTACAAAATTTAAGTTGTGGCTTGATGTTGAGCCATGTGGCAAGACGTTGCTGCGTGTCACCCCATCCGGGGCTGAGGAGTCTCTGTTCGCAAGGTCTCTGCATCACCTTGAGAGATCTGTATCGTCAGAGAGATGGGCTTGCCAATGTATGAGTTCAGACTTGGTATCAACTCCAGTATTCGCTAGGTGATCCACAACTTTGTTTGCTTCTCGTTTCACATGAGAAGGGATTAAAGTGAGATTGGTGTGGATGAGATCTCCAAAATCCTCCAGAAGGCCTAAGAGTCTCCAGCTGGGGGAGATCCGCCTAGGGTGTTCGCCATGTAGGATTTTGGAGATGAGTTGGATGATAATTTGGGAATCTCCCTCAATGATGACCTGATGGTAATGGTTTTGAATGGAAACTTGGAGGCCCCTAACAAGGCTTATGAGCTCCGCAACATTGTTTGTATTCTCACCCAAAAATACAGCCACCGGGTGAATGATCCCACCAGCGTGGTTCCAAAGGACGGTGCTGAAACCTGTTGGTCCAGGGTTTCCCCTGGAGGCCCCATCGAAGTTTAGCTTGATGAAGCCTGATGGGGGTGGGGTCCATATCATGGGGCCGTTGGCTCATCTACCTTTAGTCGTCACCTGAGTTTGCACACGAATTTGCATGTCCCGGCTTCTAAGAATGTTGTCCTCCTCGGGAACGCATTGCAGGTCTTCGTGGTGCCAAGGTTTACTATGGACTATTTCCTGTATTATCTTCTTAACCCTTTCCCACATAATGGTGGGAGGGGAGGCTTTTGAGTGGAAGATTCGCTTATTTCTCTCTTTCCAAATTTCCCATAAGGTGAAACCCAGGAGCAACTACCAGATGCGTTGGAGAATTGGATTATGGAAGGAGATTGTCTCCCAATTAGCGAGTGTGTCCCTAATGCTGCCTCGGTTTCGGTTGGAGCATTTCATGGCTTGGGCGCCCCAATCCCAGATCTGTTGACTATAGTGGCAATTGTTGAAGAGATGTTCCATGGTTTCCTCTCTTTGTTGACATAGGGTGCATTTGGAGGGACCTATAAATCCTTTCTTTAAAAGATTATCCCATGTGAGGATATGGTTTTGAGCTGTAAGCCAAAGAAAAATGGATACTTTGGGCCAAAGAAAGATTTGCCAGACTTTGCTCCAGATTGTTTCGGGGCTTTGGTTGTGGTAGTTTCCCTATAGGTAGTATGCTTCATTAACTGAGAAGATACTTGTTATAGAGTGGCCCCATCGGAGGATATACGGTCCCTCTTTGATTGGAATTTTCCGATGCAGTGCACAATCTTGCCAAGGTAGAAGGTCGATATCATCCGTGAGCTGTAATTTTGTTCGCCCTGTTTTCCACTGTCTCTGAGGTTGGCTTCTGTGAGTTGGAATCCAGAGGTCTTTAACTTTCCTGAAGATATTCAGATGTAACCTTTGTTTGAGAGGATTGAGGCTTTCCAAGTCACTGAGAGCGGGTAGTTTTTGCCATGAGTCCTGCCAAAAGAGTGTGCTTTCCCCATTTCTCACTTCCTAGAAAGCATGCTTCTGGATCAGGGGATGATTTTGCTAGGTAGTGTTCCATATATTGGATCCCTGTATATGTTCATTGAATCTAATTAATTGGTCAGGTCGTGTGTTCGGGGAATACTTTTATTTCCATATTTGTGCCCAGATTTCTTTCGGATGCTGCAACCATCTCCACCACATTTTGGCTCCCATGACCTGGTTAAGCTTTCCTGGATCACGTATTCCCAGCCCTCCAAAATTTTTGGGTTTACAAAGTTTATCCCATCCAACTAAAGCCCACTTTTTATTGTTTTGGTGTCCTTGCTACAGGAAATTCCGTTGGAGGCTCCTGATTTCCCGAATGACCGAAATGGGCACTGCCAGAGTAGTAAAGAGGTAGGTGGGCAGAGCTTGCAGGACTGACTTGAGAAGTACCAGTCTGGCAGCAATATTCAAAGGTCTAAAGGTCCAGTTATTCAACCTGTTGGCGATAGACAGGAGAAGGTTGTCCCATGAGATGGATCGCGTTGGCTCTCCAGTGAGGGGTATGCCTAGGTAGATGGAGGGAAGGGATCTTTTAGATATGCCTAGAAGTCTTGAAAGATGATTCTGAACTGAGGCTGGCATGTTGAAAAAGTAGAGTTTGGATTTGTCCAGGTTTAGAAGCATGCCCGAGGCTTCCGTGAAGTCAGAGAGAATTGAGTTGAGCTTTGTGGCCTCTCGGACAGTAGGGGTGTTCATAAGTAGGGTGTCCTCGACAAACTGGCTGTGCGAGGGCGCCAGATGGAGATTATGAAGGGGAAGCCCTTTGAGGGATCCTTCAAGAACCGCTGCTTTGAGATAACACCCTAGTCCTTCTGCCATAAGCACAAAGAGGAAGGGGGAGAGAGGATCACCTTGTCTGATTCCCCTGGTGGAATGGAAGGGCTGGGAGGGTGTCCCGTTGACTAGAATGGAAAAGAAAGCAGAGGAGGTGAGCTTGAGAACCCAGTTGACCCAGAGTTTATCGAAGCCAAAGGACTCCAGCACTGATCGCAAGTATTGCCAGCTTAATCTATCGAAAGCTTTTGAGAGATCGAGTTTAATAAGCATACCTGGCGTTTTCCTCGATTTCAAAGAATGGATCACCTCATTGGCCAGAATGACACTATCCATGATTTGTCACCCTTCTACATAGCCGGCTTTCTCTTTGGAAATAATTAAAGGTAAGAGCAGCTTGAGGCGAGTAGCAATAACCTTTGTGATTATTTTATATATGACATTGTAGAGGGAGATTGGTTTGAACTGCTTTGGGTAAGTGACACGCTCCTCCTTAGGGATTACAGTGATGAATGTTGCATTCAGTGCAGAGAGTACTTGTCCAGAGGTTCTTGATTCTTCTACCGCTTGCCAGACATCTTCCTTGATCATGTCCCATCAGTGATGGAAAAAATCTGTGGTGAAGCCATCAAGACCTAGTGCTTTCCTTGGGCGCATTTCCTTTACTACCGTGTCCACTTCCGTCTGAGTGATTGGCCTTATTAGTTCTCTGTTTTTCTCAGGGGTAATCAGCGGGGGTATGTGCTTGGTTATTTTCTAGATTGCTTCTTCCCTATTCATATTGGTCTCTGTGAGGAGATCTTTGTAATAGGATTTGAGTTCCTCCACGATTTGGTCATGATCTCTTATGGGGATGCCTTGAGCATCCTCCAGTTGGGTGATTCGATTGATGTATCTTCGGTGTGTCATCGCTTTGTGAAAGAATTTTGTGTTTCGCTCCCCTTATTTAAGCCATTGAACCCTGGATTTTTGCCTCCAAAGGATTTCTTCTTGTTCTCTGCAAACCTCCATTTCTGCTTGTAGTTGCTCCTCTTCCTTCACTAGGTCTGGAGTTCTGCTTCCTGAGATGAAGGTTCGTTGTAGGTCTTCGAGTTGGCACTCGATCTCCTTCTTCCTTTGGAAGATGTTTCCAAAAGTGGATTTGTTCCAGCTCTTCAATTGTTGCTTGAAGTTCTTGAGGCGCTGCTGGAATTTATACATGTGAGTACCATGATCTATTTCCACCTGGGCCCACCAGGTGTGAGCTAGCTGGTGGAAGTTTGGGTGGGAGAGCCAGAATTTTTCAAAGTGGAAGGGTTTGGGTCTGGGGGTGATACTTGGGTCCAGGCAGAAGGCTATATGCCAGTGGTCCGACCCTGATTTTGGCATTATGTTTGCTTCCATTGCCTGATTGCTCTCAAGAAGGGCTTCAACAACGAGAAAGTGATCTAATCTGCAGGCTACATGCTGGTGTCCTGTTCTTCTATTGGACCAGGTAAAGATTCCATTTTGGGTTTCCATGTCAACCATGTTTAGTTGCTCTATTAGGGTTTTGAACTTACCACTGTCCTACTCCAACCATTTTTTTCCTCCAGTTTTCTCTTCCAGCGTTAGGATCATATTGAAGTCGCCGCCTACGATCCAGTGTGGCGTATGTAAAAGAGTTTTGACATGCTGAAGAGTTTGCATGAAGCTCTCATTTTCTTGGGCCGTCTACGGATCATAGACATTTGTGATGGCTCCTTCCTTAGTGGATCCTGTGACTGTGAAGTAATCCGTTAGAGTGTCGATCGTGGAGAAGGGATGTTGCAGAGAGACTGTGTGTGGATTCTAGAGAATGGATAGTCCTCCAAAGGCTCCCACTGAATCTTGGTAGAAGAAATCGCAGCCTCTCCAGCTGCATCGGAATATATTTTCATCTTCTTGGCCTGCACACTCAATTTCTTGCAGAAGAAGGATATCCGGGTTTTTATCTTTAATACACTCTCGGAGGATCCTCTGCTTGGATCTACCATTGAGCCCTATGATATTCCAAGTAATTGTCTTCATCATGAGGAAGGTGGAGGGGGGTAGAGGTATCCCTCTAATAACCTCTGTATCTGGCCTGAGTTGATCATCAGGTGCCTTTCCTCTTTAATAAGTTGATGGGTTGGTTTGCGTCCCCTTCTCTTGTTTTCCTTGGTTATTCTTTTGGGTTCTGATCCTAGATCTACTGTAATACCCAGTCTAGCTGTAGATCCCACTGTGGATTTGGTGAACACTTTATGAACTTTACGGATCTGATCTACCAGGATATGTTGCAGGTCTTTTTGATTGAGGGCTTCCTCCAGCTTTTCCAGGTCTATGTCCACCAGATCTGTTTCATCCATGAGCATGGTGGTGTCTCCGTCTGTGCCTATTTGTGTTGCATGGGTTGTTTCTTTTGATTGGGTTGTATTTGGCACTTCGGTACTTTTTCCCTTCGCCTGCGTTGTTGCTTGATGGGGGTTCTGTATTTCCTCCTCTTCTGGAAACTGATTCAAAATGTCATAGGAGTTTTTAGTTGGGATCTTTGGGATCGTGCTCTAGTTTTGTTTCCTTGATGGGTTCTTCAGCTTGCCTGTGACTTTGGCGAAGCCATCCTTTTGCTTGCTTTCGTTGACCTTGGTGGTTGTAGCATTCAGAGGGAAGTCTCTGAATAGGTGGCCATGCTCGTGGCACTTTCTGCAATGAAAGGGTATGTGTTCGTAATCGATTGTTTGGTTCCAGTCGTCGTCCTAGTATTCTAGCATGATAGATCCTGGTAGGGCCTTTGAGATGTTCATGTAGATGCAGAGGCGGGCGTATGAGGTGTACTTCCTTCTCTTTGTAGCCTCCAAAGCTTTGACGTATCGTCCCATGGTTTTTTCGATGCCCATGAGTATTTCTTCCAGCCAGAATTCCTGGGGCAATGAGTACATATGGATCCACACTGGTGCTCTTGTAAAGTTCTCCTTCTCCGGGCTGAAACTGTCTGTCCAAAATCTCAGAAACAGTCCCGCTGAATTATATAAGTACGGTCCATTGTCGAAGATTTTTTCCTTGTCTTCGAGGTTGTACATGATTATTGTGAAAAATCCCTTGGAGCTAAGCTGGACTTCATAATCGCCTTTGGGGTTCCACCAGTCCTTGATCTAGCGTGTGAGATCTCGTTCAGTCGACCAAAGGCCCAAAAATTTGCCGATCAATGCATGATCCATCATAAACTGAGTGTGCTCCCCTACTTGTGTTGATTTGATGTGATAGTGTGGGGGTTTTTCCAATTGTGGTATACACTTGCCTGATTCCCATCCCTTAGAAGCTTGTGGATGAGATGTGATGGGTTCTAGCTCCATTTCTTTTCTGAGTCCTTGTTCTTGGATGAAGAGTTGATCCCTTAGGTGCGTCGGTGGCTCAAAGGCAGGTCGCTTAGCACAGATTCTATTCTTGTCATTGGCGGTGATGTCGTTGTACGAGGGGGGTTTCCCTCCCTCTCCCAAACTCATCCTGGGTGCACAGGGATCTCGTGAGGTATTCACCTTCTGAGTTTGGACTTTAGTGGCAGAGCTCTGGTGTCATGGCACGCATCAAAATCTTTGTGTTTTTAGAGCACTAGGGTTGCAAAGCGCTAGGGTTTCCATACTCTAGTATAGCCAGGGAGGCCTATTAGTCCACACCACCATTTTGTTACCACAATTTTAATACACAGATTAAATTAACATGATTTTTCTCTCACAAGATCTGATTCTTTATTGTTTAAATGCCCACGATTTTGCCTTTCAATGAGGTTGATATTGTTCGTCCAATGTCACTTTAGAAACAATGGTCTCATGCAATTTTCATAGTTAGGTTTCAATGATTGTGTAATAAAATGATGTTTGGAAAATAGTGCAGACTAGACACAACAACACTGTAATGTCCCTTTCCAAATAGGAGGTCCAGAGAGGAGGCTTAATGGTCTAAACCGCCCCGTTAGACTATAGCCAGGGCCAAAGAGGGGTAAACAGGGTTACTAGAGGTCACTCCAGTCACAGGTGTTATATTCAGAAAGTGACATTGAGCTAAAAAGGGTTAAAAGTGATTTTAAGTCATTATGAGCTAAAAATAGAAGTCAACAGTGAATTAGGTTTCAACAATGATTTAGGGTTTTGGAAGTCAACAGTGAATTAGGGTTTCAGCATGATTTAGGGTTTTGGAAAGCTATAAAGGAAGGGTCAACGACCTAATTTATTATTATGCAGATTATGACTTGTCATTGAGGAGAAGAGGCACATCTCATGAGAGATAGTTCAGTGTATTCCAGGAGGAAGACACCAGTTAGTTGATTTCGGTGTTGAAAGACACACCCTAGTCACCGGGAAGATCATCCAGGTCTTCCATCATTCTTCATTGATTCCGCAGTGCTCCCATATTTCGGGTATTATCTTTTAGTTTCTTATTTGTATTCCAGCTAAGATCCTTTTGTCTTTTGATCTAGTCGAGTGTTGTTATTTTTATTCAGCCGCAGTTGTTTATTTGTATTCTGACTAAGATCCTTTGTCTGTTTATCTAGTCGAGTATTGTCAGTTTATTCAGCCACGTTCGGCCATTTTGTAATCCACAGAGATATCATACTACAAACTTTGCAGTCCTTTGTCGCGTTTATTATTTGTATGATCATTTATATGTTGTAAACCATTCATCCTACACACACATTAGCAACGTTTCCTAGACTAGCCAAGTCAGGAACATTACAGTGGTATCAAAGCTTTAGTCCTACCAGCCTATGACTAAAGACAATGAGTGCAGCAGAAGACCCAGAGGGCCGTGAACATGTAGGTGACGAATATGTCACTTACAATAGGCATCAGGAGAGAAGGCATAGGCCTGATTTCCCACCTTTTCCTCCTAGCTCAGAGGAAGAGGAAGAGGCACACAAAGAAGTAGAGAGAACAACAGAGCGTGAGGCTGAGCGCTAGGCAGAGAGGATGCTAGGAGAAAAATATGAGCGACCAAAGGGCAGTGGCAAGGCCCTCGTAGATCCAAAGGCATCTTTCATGCAGGTTATCAACGATATGTTAGCTAGTCAACGAACCATGTTTCAGTCCTTGGCATAGGTGGTTGATAGATTGGCTAGAGTGGGCACCCCAGATACACAAGTCTCGCATGCAACACAGGGGAACTCAGGAGCAGGCAGTAGACCCCAGTCACCCTCTCGCACATACACCTCTGCAAATAGGATTCCCAGACCCTTGTTTCCTAGTTTCTAGAGGGCACCCCCATTAGCAACACCGCCACCGATAGCATAGAGGCCACCCACTCATGCCGACGACATTGCAGAGTATAGGAGGGAGTACACGACATTGGGTCGTGACTTCCATCAGGGCATGACCTTAGTTGAGTACTTTGGACTCAGACTCAGGAACCGCCCCAGAGAATCGTACAGGGGAGGACCACAATAGCAGCAGGGGCATAACCTCGATTACATCCAAAAATTTAGGAAACTCACCATCCCTTCTTTCGACGGATCATCCAAATACACCGCCATAGCTTGGGTACAGAAGCTAGACACGTATTACAAGCTCAACTAGATGACCGAGATAGAGGCCATCAATTTCACGACCTTACACTTGGAGGGTGAGGCACATGAGTGGTGGCATCATGGACTGGTGACATTGGGTCACAGTCACATCACCTCCTATAGGGAGTTTACAGATAGGCTCATGTACAGGTTTGACAGGAAGGATCCTGAGATACACTTCAGGGATCTAGCCCAGTTGAGACAAACTGGCACAGCAAAGGAATTCATCACAGAGTTTCAGCGGGTAGTCGTGGTAGTGACAGATATATCAGAGCCCAGGATGATCATGCTATTCACAGAAGGACTCATAGAGCCTTTGAGAGGATGGGTGAAGGCATACATGCCTCCCACTTTGCAGGATGCCATCCTTCGCACTCGAGATCTGGAAGACTCAGTGCCAAAGACTAAAAATTTCTCCAAACCATTTGTGCCCCAGAGGGATCGAGACAGGAATCCATTCCAGAGAGAATGGAAGGGAAATGAGAAGTTGGATGATGAGACTAGGCGAGATCTTATGAGGAAGAAGCTTTGTTTCAGCTGTAGAGATCCTTGGGTCCCAGGCCACAGGTGCATGGGCAAGGAAGAGATTCATTATATTGAGGTAGCAACAGACAGCGTGGATAGTGAGGAGGAGGAGCAGGACAATGGATCCACTAGTTCAGAGGAGGAGTCAGCACCA
>SNQJ01S0087548.1:38600-52678 GCA_010110895.2 Picea sitchensis
ATATGATGCATTTAATGATGTGCTTAATTCATTAAATATGGTAGCGTCACATGAAAAACATACTAATGTCACAATGTGATGATCATTTCCCTATCATCATAATGTCATGAGCATATCCCCATCGTCGCATTGTGATTAAAATAGCCATATTTTCGCAATGTGACGAACATAGTCTCATTGTTGCAATGTGATGAACATAACATCATCATCGTAATGTGACAATGGTATTGAACATAACATAACATAACATAATGTGACAATGGTGATGTACATAACATCATCATTCTGAAAAACATGGTATTGTCACATTCTGGCAAGCATAGCAACATCGCAATGTGATGAACATACTCTTTCATTGAATATGATGAGAATTTCCTCATAATTGCAATGTGATGAGCATAGCCATATTCTTGCGATGTTACGAGCTTAGCCTCGTCATCACAATGTGATGAACAATGCATCGTCATTGCAATGTGATGCAAATATCCTTATGTAATAACGTGAGAAACATTTCTAAATGTCGCAATGTGTCAAACATAACCCATTGTCGTAATGTGATGTACGCAACCCAATGTCACATTGTGAAAAACATATCCCAATATTGCAAAGAGATGACCATTTCCCAATGTTGCAATGTAACGAGCATAACCCAATTCCAAAATGTGACAAAACTATTCCAATGTAATAATGTGTTAGTAATTACTACATTAATTTTCTTCATAGTCATGACCATAAGAAACGTTGATTTCTTGGTCAACCATAATTAAACATGGTCATTTTCAATAAATGTATTCATGTATTAATGCTTTTATAATGCGTTACTATTTTAATAATCTATCATTAATGTATTACTTCATTAGTGTATTAATACTTTAGCATTTTATTAATTTATAATGTATTAATGCATTTATTAATTACTACATTGCATTATTATTGTATTAATACTTTAATTTATACAACCTGAGTGGGCTTAGAGGTTGAGAACATGTGTTTCCTCCTTGGAGGTCATAGGTTCAAATCCAAATGGGGATAGGGCATGTATATATTTGTAGTATTTAGTAGTCAAATACCTACATGTAGGGGGTCCATTGTCCCACAAACAAGGGGTCCCATACACAAACAAGGGGGTCTCGTACACCAACAAAGGGTCTCGCTTGGCCGTGACCTTAAAAATAGATTATTATTATTATTATGTTTACTTTAATAATGTTTTACTAAATACATTAAGGTCAATGTGTTGTTACTTTATTTATTTGTTATTAATGTATTACTTTATTACCCTATTAATACTTCAATAATGTATTTACTAATGCATTTAATGTATTTATTGATGAATTTAATATAATATTAATGTATTATTTCATTAGTGTATTAATACATTAACAGTGTATTAATTAATAATATATTAATGCATAAATTAATTAACACATTACATTATTCATGTATCAATTAATTTGTATGTTACTTTATACACTAATGCAAATTAATACTTCAATCTATATATTACATCACTGCATTAATGTATCATTACATTATTAACATATTAATACTTTAACTTATACAATATGGTAATCTTAATATATTACTACTTTATTAATGTATTAATACTATAACTTATACATTATATTATTCATGTATCAATTAATGTATATGTTACTTTATACACTAGTGTAAATTAATACTTCAATTTATATATTACATCAATCCATTAATGTATTATTACATTATGAAATGTATTAATATTTTAATTTATACATTACAATAATGTCAATGTATTACTATTTTATTAATGTATTACTTTATTAATGTATTAATAATTTATTAGTGTATTAATAATTCATTAATGTATTAAAATACTTTAGTAATGTTTTTATTAATGCTTTTAATTTATTTATTGAATTATTTAATATATTATTAATGTATCAATCAATTAATGTGTCACATTATACATTAATGTAAATTATTATTTTTATTTATATATTGCATTTATACATTATTATTTTTATTATATATTAAATTAAGGCATGTTCTTCGTCAATTAGAAACAATCACTTTATAAAAGTGATTGATATACGTCGATCGACACCATTTTTAACATTTCCAAACTAATAATGTTGATCGACATATATCAACCACTTTTATAAAATAATTGTTTCTAATTACATATACACATGTAATCACACTAACACCAATCCAATGAGTTATCCTTAGAAAAAGTCAATGAGTTCAAAATGGCACATTCGACTCAAGCGAGGTGAGACGATTTTTTTTAATAGACTTTGTCTGAGACATGGATGGTAATTCTTTCAAACAAAGGTTTGAGGATATATGGAAATTTTAACTAAAACACATTATTGTATTTTAATTTTTAAAGAGTATATACACACATCATTATCATACATCAAAGATGAATCTTATAAGATAAACTTTTGAATCAAAATTTTACAATCATTAAAGGTGGATGGATTTTATATGCAAAAATTATGAATAATATATGACGAAATCTCTTCTACACCATGTTCCTTTTAATGCTTTGAACTTCATTGTGTCTAAAAAGTGCTTTACTATCTCTTGTGTCCTATGAGTACTTAACGTTTGGTATATCAAGGGCATCCATTGTGGGAAGACCTTAATATATGATAACCTAAGAAAATGGAATGAAGCTTCTAGGATCTTGAAATTTAACTAATTATAAATAAACAATGATTAATCACAAAGCAAACATGATCTAACTAATAATCGAAATGATTTACACAAACATTCATCTTATGTTTATAAAAAAAAATTCTTAACCTTTAATATTTTATTAAGGAAGTTTAACTAAAACAAAATGTTTAGATTAATTAATATCATTAGTACTGATTGTTACTACCAACGGTATCTCTAAAACATGTTATCAAAAGGGGAAATAGGTTGATCTACCACCTCCTTGTAGGATTTACCCATATGATTTACTATGTGTTGCATTGGTCTCCACCTTGGTAACCTTTTTTTTTTTGTTTCGACACACAATTATTATATTGTAATCCGATCCAATTCTTTTATTTCTAGTACTTCACTTGCCACTCTAAATCAAGAAAATGATATAGTAAGTGGTTTATGAATCATGTTACCTATTAAATATGGATTGTGTTCAACGAATTTAAGCAAAGAGTGATCATCCGTAAGACATGAACTATTAGGTTGAGTATCTCTTCTTTCCTACATGTTATATCCATCTTTTTCTCTTGACTAGCTTCTAAGATTATGAATCGTTATTCGTATCCTAGTTACTTATCCCATTAGTCCCTTTATTTCTTCAGAGAAGAATCTCTAATATGATGCTCACATACACAAACACAATGAACGCTTGGAGAATGCTTACCTCATACATGACTAGCTTGACATGCTTAGGGATTAATTGGCAAGATCCATTTAAATGCACACCCAATATATGACTTTAAAAATAATATTATTTTTCGAATCCCTTATTTATAACCTTATCAAATATGTCGATAATATTGTTTATACTACGAGATATTCCAGGTTTTAGTATGGAGAACATTTTGTGCATCTTGCATGAATTTGAAAATCATCGACACACATGGATAACCCAAACCCGTACATCGCATAGAGATATCTTTGTTATTCCAATTCAAGGTAAACCTTTATTAGAATTTAGATTCAAAAGGTCTTTTTTAGACATCAAAGGATTACCCCTTCTATATATGGGAGGAGTAAAAAAAAATTGAGTGTCAATCGAATTTCCTCAGTTACTTGAATTTTAAATAAAGAGTTATTGGAAACAAGGAAACATTGAACATATAGAAAAAATGATTACACGGACAGTTCACTTATATAAATCCAAACCATCATGTTTACATAAGTAATGGTTAAGCCCCTCACATTCCATCCCCAAAAGTTTAAATTCATTAACATGGGTTAACGAAATTGGTAACATGGGTTAACGAAATTGGCCAGTGACCCAAAAGTATTATAATTGACATAACACTAATAAGAGAAACAAGTCAAGAGTTCTAACCTCCTTGATGTATTGACTTATAGGACGTTGAGCTTCTACTTAGCAACATTTCCTATTTTCAAGAAATTGATTATTGCATTGAAATACTTCCCTTTATGATTAGTTTGCTTCACCTACCACTATGAATTAAGATAATCACACTAGTATCTCAAAAAATAATGAATGTAAAATGCTCCCATACCAAAAGTACCATTGTCTCCCATTTTACAATTTGCCTAGTGAGATTTAAGATTTACTAAAATGGTCATTCTCTAATCAAACACCTTAGGAATCAACACACCAATTTTCATAATGTATTTGAGAATGTGATGCAAGATGAATATCATTTCCCAAGTTATGGTATACAAAATGGTGTGTAATCTAGGATCAATAACATCCTTGACTAGAATCTAGTTGTTAACTTTCTTTGTGTCAATAGTATAATATAAGTTAACATATGCTTGCATGCTCTTTAAAGATTAATCGTTGTATTCTCCCTTTAGGATTATAGACTCACCATGTTGGGTTAGTATGGTAAGGAAATAGGCGATATTATATTAAGTGTTTCATCATCAATTCAAAATACTTCCACAATAGGACCCCAAAATTCATGTCTCAATTGAACTTTATTTTGATAAATAAAAAAAATACCGTGGCCAAGGATGTAAAAGGTTGATGTTGAACTTTGATCGAGAATCTTTTCAATAATCTCATTTCCTCTGCCTACTTGCAATATCTGATACTTCACCGGTACCTCCCAGCCAACGTTTTGGGTAATCTTCTTCCCCTTAGCCCCCCGAGATGCAAAAGGGTCACGCACACACACAACAAGAAATCCTCTAGCTCCCAGATTGCCTCGCAAGGTAGAGCCATCACTCCCTCTCAAGCTGGATATCCCAACTCTCACAAGTAAAACTAGTAAAAAATTATGCAACATAACCTTCCTCATAACCAGTGTGATCCATTTCTCATCTCAATCATTTGTTTTATAGAATTTTCCCATAAATCATTCGCACTTGCAGAATTAATTTTCTTTTTAATTTATATAATTTCAAATTATTTCCCCCTTACACTTGTCACCCTTTCCCCAATTTACACAAGTAAAACCACATTTTATTTTAATAAAATTTAATTTCCCTCACCCTTCCTAAAAGATCTCCTTCAATCAATCGTAGTTGTCTCTTTATTCCCTTTATTCCCAATTAATAATTGACGCCTTACTAAATCTAAGTTGAGTTAAAAATGATTCTTCTTTAGTTAGACTAGTGTTAACTAGACTCTAGATTGCTTTCTATGCATACACATTATCTCCTGTATGTTTCTTTCTTATTTTAAAAAATGTCTTTTAATAATTTGTTACACCTATGTGCCTTAAATCAAATCATTAGGATTATTTCAATTTACTTAATTCTTGAAATTATTTACCTTGTTCACCTTTTTCTTTAGTTATTAATTTTATTTTAGCCTATTTGCAAAACTTATACTTAGGCTTAATTAAATTTTATTTGCAAAGGCTTAGACTCTTATAGGTATTTATAATTAATAATTGCAATCCTTAATTAATTAATTGATCTGACAATGCTCAAGATTTTACAAGGTTAATTATTCGCTTTGGGTTTTCTAGGCCACCTAGATTCATTGACTGAATTTTTTTATTTACGCGACGTGTCATTAAAGATGCACTTCGTGCTCTAATGGTGCCACTCACCTTTGACTGGTTTTGGTAGTTGTCCAACCCCTGGAGTCAACACTCCATTCATGCAACCTTATGAGAGACTAAGGGCTTCTAATGAATAAGGACCCTACCTTATTGCGCACCACTTAGAAATATTCATGAGCAACTGTTTCAGTCTTCTCTCACGACATCATGGACATCTCGAACTAGGTAATCGTTAACCTACAATTCGAGCCATGGAAGGAGTTCTTGTAGGCTATGATAGGGACACTGCCACACCTCTCCCTCAATATTTGGTCTATGTGCATGGCCCCTTTACTCCTTATGTGAGTCAGATTAGCAAGCAATCGTTAGCTTGCATCCATCAAAGAAACACTGTCAATGATCCATATACAAAATCATACTATAATTGATCATATGCCACATATCCATAAATGAAATACTCACACCAATACAATTTACTCCCTGACTCAATTCGGAGTCCCAGGAGGTCCATAGATGCTATCGACATCCACAATCTCTCAAGTGTCCTGTACACTCATGGAAACTCGTCAATAACATCTGTCAATACATATATAAAAATCAACATTAAATCACAGTCATCAACATCATCATAAAAATCCACAAGTGAAATATATAATCGTGTACTACAACTGGATCACTTGCACGCAAGTGTCCTCAAATAATAAGTCGATAACATGTGCTTGCAAGAGCGGGATGTTACAATGATCAAGGTTATTTAGCATCCAAGTCGGATATGGATTCCATGCATAGTTTTTCTGCACTAGAAATGGTTTTCGAGGTTTAAACATGTTCAGGGGAGAAACAAGAGGATTATTCCTTAAATGAGGTGTTTTAGAGCTCTAATGCTATGATTACGAAAGGAAAAAGTTGAATCCTTAGGTGGTAAATGTTTCTTCTTGGTGTCAATCACCATGAACAACACTTGCAATCCACAATACAAACCCTTTCTCGAGAGTCTTTGGCACGGGGATTGGATATGGGTGCCAATAAGATATTTTGCACATCGAGGATGAGTTGTATGAATTTGAACATGGTCAATGAAGGAAAACAAGTTTCTCAATATATTGTTGAAAGTTATTAAGATTAAGAACCTTGAATGAGTCTTCATACCAACACACGATTCCTCTATGTGGGATATGTGATATGAATACCAATAATTGGTTTATGGCATTAATGATGGGTCTATGGTCCTAAACCATGGTTGAAAATGGAAACAAAGACCGTACAGAAGAAAATGAACCTTCTAAGCCTCAAGCACTATGAAAAAGGCATTGAATTATGACAAATTCTCTTTCTATAGCATTTTTTTACCTCAAGTGGTATTCTAGGTTCCATTAGGTGTTTTCTCACAAAGTGGATGGGTCTAATAGGACTATACCAAGGAGAGGAAAATAGGTTCTAATGTTAAATATTTATTTATGAAATATAGGTCCTAACACTAAAATTAGTGAAACTTTTCTAAATTTATGTATATAGGTTAAGAACGTGTGTACATTTATAAAGAATGAATATTTTTAAATTAAAAAAAAAAATTCGGAGGGTTAGCTCATTTCTTTGTTTTCAATGGTGCTTTTAAATATGATCCACATATTCATCATTGATGAAACTCCACACACTTATAAATATTTGTATTTGTATTTTAATTTATTGATTTCTATTTTTAATTGTTTTTTTTTTTCTTTTATTTTTTTATGTGTACATATATAATAATTCTAAAATACATAGGTCTTCCATTTATCACATAACTTTGCCTCACGAATTGTGTGGTGCAGACATAGACCTACACACTAAAAAAATAAAAAAATGATTGATTATTTAAGGTCCTCATAATTTGCCCTCAGAGGTGTATACCGGTTGGCAAATGTTGTGTAAATGAAAATAAATATTTAAAGGAAGTCTCAAGGTCGATTCTCACCCCGATTTACCCGTGCCCCATGCTTGCGAGCTATATAGATGCACCTTGAGATTATAATCGATATTAATTTTTCACAATATAAACATTAATAATAAATTTAAAATATATGATTATTATTCAATATTCATCCAAATAGCGTTAAAATTTAAAATATTTGATTATTATTCCTAGTCATCGAAATAGCGTTAGTCAAATTTGAAGCACCATGCAATTGCCATTATGATGTATCTCCACATTGATTTTGTAATTTGTATCATTTTTGTAATTTATGAAAGTTATGCTATGAATGTGTTCCTTGATGTTGTAATCAATATCTAAAATTTATACCATGCATGTGCTTCTTAATAGTGATCCAAATAGCACACTTTAAATTTAAAGTATTATACAATTGTCATTATGATTTGTTTATATATTAACTTTTCAAATATAAAAAGAAAGATAAATAATAATAAATTTAAAATGTATGAGAAGATAAAGATAAATGATATTATGTAAAATTGAAGTTTATTTATTTATAAAAATATATATTATACATAAAATTCTATTAATAATTAAAAAATATTAATATTATAGTTATTGATGAAAAATTATTGATCTTTAAATAATATTATCAAATTAAATATTATTATTATAATTTTTATTTTATTTTTATAAAAGAAGATTAGCATAAACTCATCTTAATTTTGGATTTATCAAGGTTTCTCAAAGATCAAATCTCTAGAGGTGTAAACTTTTAATCTTTCTTTAAGTTTTACACTTTAATTTTTTTTTTCATCTACAGAGATTTTGAATCCCTGTAGGTGTTTGATAGAAACATGGATCTATAAATATTAGGATATTAATAGATCTTATAATATATTACTACTTCCTTAATCACTACATTGTTTTTGTGATCTATTAATTGAAACGACAAATAGAAACATAACAAATTCAAATCAATATGAGGGGAGTAGGGTATGTATACCTTTGTAGACTTTACCAGCCAAATCGTTGGGCACAGGGGGGTCCTTTGTCCCACAAACAAGGGGGTATCATACACCAATTTGGTGTGTTGGCTTGGTCGTGACCTTAAAAATAGATTATATACAACCTAAGTGAGCCTAATGGTTAAGAACAAGTTCAAATCCAGAGGGGGGAAACGGATTATTATTATTTATTTATTTTTAGTTTAATCTATTATATTACATGGACATCTCTCCCATATTAAACTATAAAGAAATATCAGCACAATTAATAATATAAAATTCATATTATAATTTGACAACACTAAAAAACTAAAATATTTTTAAAATTTTGAATTTGTATAATTTTTAACTTGGAAAATGATAATTAATATAAAATTCATATTACTATTTAAATCATAAATTGTTATTTATATGATTTCTAACTTTCACAATGACATCAATTAACATAAAATTTATATTACCATTTGATATTATTTTTTGGTATTTTATAAATGCATAACATTCCATATTAAACAATAAGTATAAAATTCAGCTTACTATTTGAATCATAAAATGTTATTTATATGAATTTTAACTTTGACAATGACATCAATTAACATAAAATTCATATTAGCGTAAAATTCATATTACAATTTCACATTATTTTATTTTTGGGTATTTTAAAAACATATGACATTCAATACAATAGTCAACTATAAGAATAAAATTCAGACTACTATTTAAATCATAAAATGTTATTTATATGATTTCTAAATTTCACAATGATATCAATTAGCATAAAATTCATATTACCATTTGACATTATTTTTTGGTATTATTTAAATCATAATTATTTATAACTTTCACAATGAAATCAATTAGCATAAAATCTATTTGACATTATTTTTTGGTATTTTAAAAATGACATTATTTTTTGGTATTATTTAAGTCATAATTATTTATATCATTTATAACTTTCACAATGAAATCAATTATCATAAAATTCATCTTACCATTTGACATTAATTTTTGGTATTTTAAAAATGTGTGAAATTCAATATTATTGAGTAATTATTCTTTTTATATTATTTAAAAAATTATAAATATATAATTATTATTTTTTATATTTAATATTATTATTTTTACTTAAATTATTAAATATATAAAAAAATTATAATTATAATAATAAAAATATATATAACATAACAGAAAATAAAATATAAATATTTTAATTTAAAATATTAATTAAAAAAAATCCCTACTCATCCACATTTACAAAATCAAATCAGATATACATGTATTCAGTTTATTGCAAATCACAACATGAATCATCTTTTCTTAATGGCTCCAGTTGAATACTGTTTGTATTCAAGGGCTCGTAGTCGCCCAGGCTTACATATCCAAAGAGAAATTATCATATATACTCTCATGGTGATAATATTTGCTGACAAAGTAAAACACGCTCTGTGTCAACAACCCCATCAAATTAACAAAACACAGCAACCCAACAAGAAGTACCCTATACAGCGCTCTCGCTGCTATTCCCACGCCATGGCCACGCCCCTCAACAACTGCATACCAAAAAACTCTCACAATGACTTGACTGAATATGAAGTAAAGTATAATGAGCGGCAAGACAGTGGTCTGCTTTCCTTTGATGAGATCGTTGCTCTTGGCAATGGCGTCAATGTCGTAACATCGGTTCTCCAACACGGTCACAATGCTCGCGAGGTTCCACACCGTGCTTATATACTGTTCCAGGTAGAGAAAAACGATGACAAGAATTAGACCGAAAAGAAACGTTCCCCAATTCAATTTATGATCGTCTTCTACTCTCATGGCGGAGAAGAAGATGATGAGCAGGAGGATAATGGCCAATAGACATGTCGTTAAAGAAATTATGAAAATCGAGAGGAAAGTTATTGCGAGGCATTTCCAGACCCTGGGAATGTGTACGTTCATAACCCTCCTGTACGAAAATTTCAATAGTGCTTCCTCTGCGATCTTGATAAACGGAGTACCTTCACATTTCTCCAGAGCCTACAGGGTTCTACGCCAAGGTTTCCCTTTGTCCCCCTTTCTCTTCCTAATCATCGTGGATGCCCTAAGTATACTGATAAAAGAGTCTAGATCTGAAGGGTTGTTAAGAGGTCTAAAAGTGACAACTTCAGAAACAGTCTCACATCTTCTCTTCGTTGATTATATATGGTGCAATATCTATGGCTCTTTGAGGGACTTTTCTTCCCTCAAGAAAACTCTAAACCGGTATTTTAAGGAAACATGCATGTGGATTAATCTACAGAAATCATGCTTATTAACCAATCAATGCTTGGGGGCCGAGGTTACTTCCTTTCTCTATATCCTTCCAATTCAACATAAATCGATGGATGAAGGGGTGAAATACTTGGGATTTCATATTAATCCTAATAGGAACAAGAAGCCAGACTGGGCCTCACTTATTCGCAAGGTGGAATAGAATTGATTCTTGGGGTTTTAGAACTCTTTCCCACGAAGGCACGATAGTCTTACTTAAATCTGTATTGGAAGGAATACCAGTCTCTTAAATCTGTATTGGAAGGAATACCAGTCTATTGGAACTCAATAGCATCCATTCTTGAATGTATCCTTGATTAGAGCACAACGCTTAGAATCCTCTTTTTATGGGTTGTCAATAACTCTTCAGGTGGGTTTCATTTAGCGAAGTGATCCTCTTTAGCAACCCCCAAAGATTTAGGCAGCTCGGGAATAACATATATATGTATATTTTCTAGAGAATTGGCTCGAAGGAACTTATGGTGCTTATCGATAGCGAATACATTATGCACAAAAGTGATGAGATCCAAATACCTCCCAAACCTCTATGTCATCGAGTAGTTTAGAAAACCGAATAAATCCTCAAAAGGGTCCATAGTGTGGAAGGCTTTGTTCGAATCATTCCCACTGGTAGGAGAATGGGTGGTGTGGAAAATAGGTGATGGGAAAAACGTGAGAGTGGGAGAAGATCCTTGGTTGGGAGATGGCAATAATTTTAGACTCTCCGCCCTCTCATCCTTTCCTTAAGGAGAAATAACATTCACTATCTTCATGATGCTACACTGGTCTCACTTAGCCTCAAGGGTGAGTAGGTTGGAAAGATGTGACAACTTTAGGCCTCCCTGTGTCCCTTCACAAAGAATGGAACTTCTATGTTTCTCGGTTATGCTAAAATTTCATCAATCTTTCCCAAGAAAACAAGGACACTTTGTGTTGGTCCTGCAACCCAAAGGACATATCCTTCACAACCAAGCAGGGGTACAGAGAATGGCAGGAGGGAAGGAAAAATTCCCAACCACAATGGTGGGGGAAGGTTTTATGGAAATCCAAGGCCCCAATGTGTTGTAAACTAATTATGTGGTTGGACTTAACCAACAAAATTTTGACTTGGGATAATCTGGAAAAAAGGAACTGGCATGGTCCAAATCACTGTGTACTTTGCAAATTAAAATTTGAATCTGCCTCTCACCTTTTTGTCTTGTGTCCTTATGTAGGTCAGGTTTTCATGGAGATAAAATAAACATTTAAACTAGGTGCAGATTGGAATGATCTTAACCTTGAGGAATGCTATAAGAAATGGATTCAGGACATGTCATTAAAGATGTACACATGCCTACCATTTATTTTGGTTGCAAACTTATGGTGGCCGCGCAACTCAACAATTTTTAAAGATAAATGGATGTCCTCAGAAATAATTACAACTCTAACCCTGGCACAAGAAGCAGAGTCCAAAGAGAACCCAAAAAATCTAAAGCAAAGGGTACCCTCCTTTCCTATTCTGGATTATTTTATTTTGTGGGGTTATTTCGGCGGTGCTAGCCAAGGACACCCACCTTCCATTGGCGTAGGATTTGTGTTATTCTTAAATTAGAGCCATTATATTTACATTAGGTATGCTCCAGGTGGAGGTTCCAATAATAAACCAGAACTCATAGCATTGTGGATTGTTCCAGAGACAACAAAGAAAAAGGATATCACGAAGCTTCAGGTCATGGGAGATTCTAAGTTGGTGATTGATTGGGCTAGAGGAAAGATATCCATTCAAAACATCACTCTGGCCAATATCTTAAGAGACATAAGATTTTATTTTCAATCCTTTGATTGGTTGTCTTTTCAACATATATTGAGAGAACTTAATGTAAAAGCGGATGAACTCTCAAAAGAAACTTTACAGTGGGAAAGAGGGGCCTTTGGGTACTATGAGTATTGTGAGTATTTTATGTATACGACTTGAAAATGATGCAGGGATATCAAAGATAGTACAAAATGTTTTGTAAGGATATAAAACAATAAGATGGATGCAAACTCAACGTATTTTTGAAACAATCTAAAAGTGATCTAGGTGGATATTGGTGGCCACCCACCTATTCCACTAGCTCAAAAAACAGTTTTCCACCTTGGCAGTTTTTTGGGTTCCAAACTTCTGGGGCCATTTTGAGGCCCTAAACAACATTTTTGGGGGATTTGGGGCCTAGGTGATTGTTGTAGGAACTATATTGGGCCAATCGAAAATCATTCTTCTCGGCTAGACCTTTCTAACGGTGTGTCAAGCGCCCCAAATAGAGATCGTATGCAAAAGTTCCGCCTCTGGGAAGTTGACGTATCAACTACCCCCATCGGGGCCCACAAACCTTTTGGTTTTTCATCTTCCAGGGTTAGTGTTTTGGATTTTACTTATGTTAAAAAGGCCTTTGGAGCCTCATTGTAACAATCATATTCTTGCGAATGCGAGTAGCTATCACATCTCTTCTTAGAGATAAGCTGCCACCATTCTAGCGAGTCTTTCACTTTGTATTTTTACAGTTTTGTACATTTCGCACATTAATAGAAATTGTCTATTATTGTATCTATGTGTTTATCATTGCATCTATGATACATTTATGTTATATTATTGGTTATCAGAACTATCTCTTTATATTTCTTTATTATATTCCCACTCTCATTTCGTGCCAAAAATAATGCGGATCAAAAAGTAAACCTTCTCAGACAGTTTTGCAAGTTTAGAACATATATATTCTATGAATATAAAAATCTTTGTTCTATTAAAAAAAAAGTATAAAAAATATTGTTCGAGTATTAATGGTTTAACCTTATATTCTTGACAAAGAAAAAATATTTTTTTATAACTCTAATTTTTGTTGGTACATCATCATAATACTTGAATTTTTTTGTTATTCAAATATCAAGCTTGTAATCTTCAACGAACTTTGTAAATAATACACTTTATGAAAATGATTTGAAGCACCATGATTTTTCACAATATAAACATTAATAATAAATTTAAAATATATGAAAAAATAAAAGTAACATGTTTTTTTAATGAAGAGCAAATGAGGTTTCAGCCTTTTAAAGGTTGAATTGATTTTGTAATTAATATCATTTGTAATTTATGAAATTAATGCTAAGCATGTGTTTTTTACATTGATTACTCCAATTGATGTTGTAATTAATATCTAGAATTTATACCATGCATGTGTTTTTTACATT
>SNQJ01S0087549.1:0-15791 GCA_010110895.2 Picea sitchensis
CAAGTGGATTAGTGTAAGATCCAAGCAGTCATCCGAAATGAAAGGAACCTAATGCATATATAAGAAGGTTATAATGATCAAATATGACACATACCATGATACCTCGGACCAACTACCTCATGGAGCAAGAGCCCTCTCCGATGCAAGCCCAGGTCGGTGGTGATGGAGGCTGCTACTGCTGACAGGACAAGTCTGGCTGAGAAGAAGAAAGATTGGCCCTCCAGGGCCATGCTCAAGTCACTCTTGCTCTCGGTACTCCATGTCTAGGACCATGTGGGCCTCGAGACATGATCTCCTAGTTATCCCTAGATATCGGGGATAACAGTGGTGATAAAGAAAGAGATGACTATCATATGAGAAATTTCTGGAACATTTTCCTATCCTACCCTATCGCTGATTATGCAGAAGACGTGGTCATGAAACTTTTCTCGACCACTCTTTGGTGCAATGCGAAAGAATGGTATGACAACCTCCCTGATGCCAGCATCACAACTATGGAGCAATTTGAGAAAACCTTTCTCGAGAGATGGGGTATCCAATCAGAAGACATCCCAACACTATTAAAAGAACTTGAGCATATAAAGCAAGATGAGGATATTTGTCGGAGACTTCTAGGACAGATTTGAGAATATGGTATATCAGATTCTTGAGAGTCATCATCCCAAGGAGAGATACTTGGTCCATCTCTTTACTTGTGCACTTTTTAGGGTTATCTAGAGTTTTCCTCTTAATGAAAAGAACCCTAAGGGCCAGTGGCAATGATGAAGCTTACTACATGGCTGCAGTTATTGAGGAGAAGGTCTCCTTGCTTGATATAGGATGCCTCTTTACCTTAAGTACTGTCAATGGGGAGAATTTGTTTACCCTTGAGAGCTTCATCGTTGATCTCCAAGAAGAGGGGAACCTACAAATCGACCAGTTAATTTGAAGAGATAGTAGAGGAGCTAGAACCCAATAACAAAGTATCATCATGCCTTCTTCCTCTTGATGGGCAGTTACCAAGCCTTCTCCACACTTTAACAACAAGGCGATAAGGTTAGTTTCTTCCCTTTTGGGATTTTTGATGATACCTTATTCCATGATCCAGAGAGTGATGGAGAAATGGAAACCCCGAATGAAGAGCATCTTCCATGCTGGACGACCAAGGATAAGACAATAATGCATTCAAAAGCTCACCCATCTCATCCCTTTTCCCAAATCATAAAGTAGAAAATCATCAAAGCTCTTGCACAAGAAGAAAAGGTAAGTTACCCTCCTCTCCAATATTTCGATAATTGTCTACTTTATGATTTGGGAAAAGAAGAGGAAATGGTGAGCTTTGAATGTTTAGAACCCTCCATGTTATGATACTAATCCTGACATAGATTCAATTTTGATGGGTTCATACATGTTGGGAGGCATTAGGTGGGATGCAATTGGTTATGATATGGATCCTATCTGACATAAAGAGAGTCATTTTCAAGTGTTGCCTTTGCAATCATCACAACAAGCTCTTGACCAATGGAAACAAGGATATGAGAGATTTTACATTGCTCTGGCATTAAGGATGACTTGATGCTATGCTTTCCTAATAATTTTTTGTCATACCCTGAGGACTTTGATGTAATGATCCCAGAACCATTATGCAAAGGATCATCAGATTTTTGGTGTCTTTAAAATATTTTTTTAGTTGTGGTATTTAGTCGACACTTTGTGAATTACTTGTTTAGATGTGTTTAGTTGCTTGGAATGGCCTCTTAGTTTTGGCCTTAAGGTTTACTGATGTGTTATATGAATGTTTATAGCAAATAGGAAGAACAACCATGGAACATACCTCAACCATACACAATATGATAGACAAGCCAAAACATCTCAAAAACTGCTTTTATTCATGAAATAAAGCACCTTCTAGTGAAAATGTTGATTTGGAATGCTCAACGGATGGCCAAGAATGAACCAATAGGATTGCTTTCTAAAATGCTCCAATAGAAGACAATACCCTCCAAAATTTTGAAGATATCTGATGAAATTTTGCGAGATCTGAAGTAGATCACGGGCGTGGAATTGCACTAAACCCCCTAGCGGGGAAGGGTGCACACCACTATTTGGATAGGTGAAACTCCTCAACAATTCAGTCCTGTTGCCAGAGAGTGTCCAATCACCCCAAAGAAATATGCCAAGCGATAGATCGGACAAGCATGGGACAACCAGTTACCCCAAATCTCAAAATCCTCTCAAACCCTATGGTCTGAACTCTCCAGCTGAATGGTGTGCCCCACTGGTTGATTGAAGCCCTAGATAATTCGTCCTTGTTGAAGGAGGCCTCCAATCACTATGAAACTCTTCAAGATGATAGATCGGGCAATCACAAACCACTGGAATAATTTTCAAGGTCAGATATGAGGTAAAGCCTCCTAGATCTGAGAATCAATCAATCACCAAAATGTCCTCTCTCCCAAGATAGGTCCCAACTGTAGATGATAGTTTAGGCGTGGTAACTCTCAAGAATGGACTAGATCGATGTCCAAAGCCCACACTTGTGAATGCAGGGTGACCTAGAATCTCCAAAGAGCCACCCTTAATCACACGCAATGAATCTCTCCAAGAGATGGGTACCCCCCTTGTTAGAGCCCCAAGTGGTGCACCCTCTTTCCTATCACAAATGTGATGTGGAATCCTCACCTTGGCAGAGTAGATATGGAACTAGAATGGTGTTGGAGCGTATTGCATTCCAGAGACCAATCTTGGGACAAGCTAGGTGGAGATCTTTCACCAGATGGAAGTACTCTAGGGTTTGTTAAGTCAAAACCTCAAAACCCCCACAATCTTTGGGCTTACTAGCTAGAAGTCGGATATGAAAATATGATCATACATGAATAATGAATGAGAAGGGCCCTTGCCTTTCCTTTATACTTTTTTCTCTCCTTGTCCTCAAAGTGACTTTCATTTTATTAATAATTAATTAATTAATTAAATCACTTTAATTAGTCAATTAACCTTTTTACCTCGAAAAAACACCTTATCTCTCCCTTGTGGATTCTGGCCCATTTAGTAACCTATCACCATCCATCACAGCCAGTGTTGCTTCTCGATTCAGTCGAGCTATTACTGCTTGAGAGGTTCCTCCAAGTAATGCCCAAAATGACCTCTTGGGTGAATTTAATTAGATTATAGCTCAAAATAGTCAAAATCATAAATGGTTGGAATACTATGAGACAAAACAACTTAACTATTGGAATAGCTCATAATGATGGAATATGATGAGCAATGCAGATGGAAGCCCTAATGCCTCTCAGTAACCCTGGCCTGCTATAGCCTCCATCGGCTTCACTTTGGTCATCATAAACCTCACGCACCATGATGATGTCCCAAAGTGGGGACATTATGATGATTGCTCCTCTGAGCATTTGGATTTATTCTATGAAGATGACTATCAACCACCACTATGCCAGTTTTTATAGGAGTAAGAATATTGTTTGCCTAAAGAGGATTCTCATGACCTTTTTCTGCAGCTACCTCTTGTGCCTTACCTTGTTTTTTCATTAAAGGTGTAGTTGGGTATTATACCTTTTGCATTGAGTTTCTTGTGAAGCAAACCCGAGAATCCAAGGGTTGGTTAAATATTACAATCTTAAGAGGTCTGTCTTCTCAGATTTTCAACTATCCCTTGAGAATTTGCTAGTCGTCTAATACATCCTTGTCAATCCCTTCCCGGACTTCCACGGTATGAGAGCGTCTTAGGTAGCTAGTGTGTCTTAGGTACTTTGAGTCTGATGTTGCAGACCTTGGACTTTTCTTGGCCCTTTCCTGAAGTGGATTGAGTACTTTCCTCGAGATTGACTTGGCATGATTTATCCCTCCCACCTCCATGGGAGTTAGACTTTGAGATTCACGATGATAAGTATATATTCTAACTCATGACATTTTGTGTGTGATTTATCACTATTTTGGTTTATGATGAAGCACGAAGATGTCCGAGCGGTCTTTGGATTGGCTTTATTGGTTGTTTGACTACACCCATCATTCCAGCCAATAGGTAAGTACTGGTAAGAAGTTTGCTTTCATCGTCTTACTCATTTATTGCTATTTTAGTATATATAGCTATGTATGTTGAGGTGGCATTACCACTAACATATTAATGTTTATACCATTATTATAGTTCTTTGCATTTCATTAGATAGAGCATAATAAGAACAAGATCGAGAAATACACATTCTGAGACCTGGCATTTATCCTGGGATACCCTCTAGGGGAATAAAACCCGACAAAACTTCCTTATCATGAATAACTTATACAGTATTCGAGATAACTCAAACCAATCTGGAAAGTCCTCCCTCACAAGGAGATCGCCACTCTTCTTCTCCTCTCTCCAACTTCTAGTTGCAACTTGCCTCATAAGAAATTGATAAAGTGAGTATGTTTGAAGTGAAGCTAGCCTCTTATTATATCTAACGGCACATGTGAAAGGTCACAATTTGGCGGGGCGGCCTCTCACTCTGGGTGGGTAAAGCCAACTTTATTATATTTACAGGTCTTCCATTATTCTTGTTGGGTCCGACTGTATTCAACACTTTATGGTGTCAGATGACCAATCAGCGTGAAGGGATTTGGTCATATACAATAATGACGTGATTAATCCCCAATGGGGATTAAATCCAATAACAATAATAATAATAATGACATAGTTAATCCACAATGGGATTTAATCAATAATAATAATGACATGATTAATCCCACAATGGGGATTTAATCAATAACAAAATAACCATAGAATGCTTTCGCGGTTATTATTTCAACAACATCGAGATTGAGCAGAAGCCAGTGCGCAGGTCTATGCTAGAGATTTTTGAGGTTCTCATGCGCTCTCTGGTGAGCACATGTCCACAGAGTTAGACCATATGTTATCCCCACTTTTTAGGGATAACTGGGAGATCATGTCTCAGGGCCCTGGAGTCCCTAGACATGTAGTACGGAGAAGCGGATTGACTGACATGGCCACTACAGAGACGCCTTTTCTTCTTACATCATCTTTGTCTTGTCAGTGACAACAACATCCATCACCATCGGCGTCTCATGGGAGAGTTCGCGCTCCATGAGGTGAATAGTGAAACATCCGTAGGCATATGCTTTTCGTTCATTGACACTTTGTCCTTACCAGATTTATCTACAACATTTTGGTCTTGCGTGCCCATGGGCTAGCTTGGGAAGTAGGCGGTGCCTAGCTGGCTTTCATGCCGGAGTTTGTTTTTGCTGGAGTTTTGAGAAACCATGCTACATCCATGGCATCTTGTTTAAATGCTTACATGTAACTCATTTATGTTCCTGTCCGGGACATTAGGTTGAAGCCTATTTGTCGAGTTGCACCTTATCTCGTGGGAAGAGGACTAAAAGGCCCGAAGGTAAAATCGGTTAGTAAAGGACAAAGCCTAGAAATAGAGACCTCGAGATGCTTCGCTTGAGGATCAGAGAAAGCGATAAAGGCCTCTCGACAAGAAACAAGAGGACCAGGAAAATAACAAAACAAGACCTAGTCGAGGATGGATAGAAGTCTCATCGTGATCCAACCTATTAGGTCCATAGGTCACCTAACATTATGACATTGCCACCATCGGATTACCACGCCCGGTGATGACAACTGGTTGTGGCCAAGGGGAAAGAGGTCATCGAGGCCAACCTTCTCATCTCGTAGAGATACTTGTGGAGTAGCATTGTCGGCTGGTCACCATGCCAAAGTGATGTCCTGATTTAGTTCTTGAATAAAAAGAAAAGAAGAAGAAAAAGAAAATAAAAGATAAAACAAGAAAAATAAAGGCAAGAATGGGCTTGGAAAAATACATCCTTAATGATTACAGCTTCGCCTTCTACAAAAGGCGCCCTTAGGTAGCTGTTCCAACCATCGCCAGCCCTCAACGCACCCACATGTTTGGACATCCCTAGCCATCACCCTCATATTACATGGCTTGGATGGAATCTTCCTGGAAGCTTTTCCTTTTCTTGTGGACACACTATTGTCGAGGCAACTGTCCTTTTCTCTAATCTTGTATTAGGGTTTTGTAATGTCTTTGAGCTCTTGTTGATGTATACTAGGGGTTTTATGCATATGTTTGACAATATTGATGATGAGATGTGATTGGCATGCTATGATCCATGTGGGTGATAGGCCATGGAAGCGTAGCTTTTAATGTCTTGTAGGATCATGCCTGACGGACAAGTACCAAGTGGTCCCGTACACATGGGGAGATGATGATTGGACCTCCATGGGGTTGAAGAGCCCGCAGATGGATGTTGAGACCCCTTCAGTGGGCAAACTTGATTGGGGTTTTGCACCTGAGAGGAATAGGACGTTCTACCAGAGACACTCCAATAGGACTAGACCTAGAATGACCACTTTTGATTGGGCAGCTAGCCTTGGAAGGCTTAGGACCTCCCCATCTTCACCATGGCGTCATCCGGCTTCATGGATGCTTTTGGAAGCGGAACTAGTGCTTGATGGCACGTGTGTGGCATGTTGGAGAGGCCCCTGGGGTGCTAATGTTTTGCTCCTAGATGCATAATTTTCCCTAAAAGGGGCTAGTGCCTACCTTGAAGGGATTTTACTCTCTTTTATGCTTAATTATGGTTTTGTAGCATTTAATGTAAAAGCGGTATGGTTACGACATTATGAAAGCCTTGTCGACCTTTATGACCCTAAAATGAATTAGGTCATTGTCGCTATATATTGAGGGTTTTGACTCTCATTTTATCATCATCTTTCACTCTGTAGTGAGGAGTCTGAAATTTATTGCCCCTACTTTGGGGTTTTGGCTGATTTAGTGAGGCACTTGTTGAAGGAATTCTCTTGGCATTTTGGCATTTTCTCTTGATGGAAGGTGTTACAACTAGGGTTTTCTATGATGTTTCTTGGTGAAATGTAAGTGAAATTGTACAAAACTTCGGTGGATAATTGTATTGTTATTACATGCATTTATTATTATAAATTTGCTACATAAACCCTAAGTGACAAGCACACATAGTGGGTCCTTGTCTCATGTCCTTGTCAAGATTTCTAGCCATTTTTTTTTTCTTTGAGAGTGAGATGAGAGCCTTGCCATAGCAACACTTTCTGCTCTTTCATGTTGAAGGATTGAGCCTAGCCTTAGCTACATTCATTTTCCCCCTCTTCATATACTTCAATTAAGTACTTCCTAGAGCTCAGAAGGAGTGGAAGCGTCCAGAAGCCTAGGTTATCTACACTTAAATTCGTTTTTCTTCTAGGGTTTTGATGAGTAAGAGCCTTGTTGTAGAAACACCCTCTCCCTCATTTTGACTCTCTCATCTTGACTTTATCTTTCATGCTAGCTGTTTTGCCATCTAAAGAAGGAGGAGAGAGCACCGAGGGCACTGCCATAGCAGCTGCCGGGTGAGCCTCTCCCCTAGGGTTTTGTCCTCTCGAGGCCACACATATGACACTTGAGCTCTTCCCTCTAGTTCTTAGTCGTCCTCCTTCAACTTCTGTGTCCTTCATTATTGACTCCATTTTAACCCCTAAGGCATTGATCTAAGACCTCAAACATCGAAGTAGAACGTCGCTTACTTTTAATACCTTTTGAATTGAAGCCCTAAGCGCACTAACCTACTAACTACGAATCTTTGACGTCACTCTTTACTGTTACATCATTGATGCAACAGCGTTTGTCTTTTGAGCAAGTGAATGGTTGTTGAAGGCATTAATTGAATGAGGTATTGATTTGTTATATTGAATGTTATATCATTCTAGTATTTATGGTGAAGTGACATTACTACTATCGCTATTTTGTAAACATTGACGTCCAACATTTACTTAAATTGCTCATATTGAATATCGGATAGTCTTTAATATATATGAAGTACTAACCAAAGCTTGCATATATCAAGTTTTATTTTCCCCTTCTACGTTCTTGGGGATCCTGCTTAACGTTCTTTGGCCAATAGGCCAAATATCTTCTTTAGTGTGGTCGATCTGTGAGAGGAAACTTGTCATTGTCTAATTATCCTTTTAGCCTCTTCAAACCCAGGTCAGGGGCCGTTTCCCCTAGGCCTCACCTACATAAAAGAGAAAGAACCTACCCATCATTGGTGACATTGGGTGGGATAGGTTCATGTGCAGCCCGATTTGGCCTTCAATCTTATAGCCTTTTCTCCTAGCCAGCTTGTCGATGTGAGTCATTTGGAAGAAAGGTGAGGTAATTTTGAGCCCCTTGTAACATGTCTTCCACAGGTGCAACTGAATTGGTTATATCATGTGGTCCCACATCTCTCAATAAAATTTGAGGCAAAAGATATGTGGAAAGCTCTAAGTGACCTCTACCAAAATAAAAATGAGAACAGAGTGATGGCTCTTCGCAAGCAACTGCTTCCCCTAGGCCTCACCTACATAAAGAGAAAGAACCTACCCATCGTGGTGACATTGGGTGGGATAGGTTCATGTTACGCCAGTTTGGCCTTCAATCTTATAGCCTTTTCCTAGCTACAAACTGTGCGATAACAGGTCATTTGGAAGAAAGGTGAGGCTAAGGCCAAGAGCCTAATTCTTGATGGGATAAAGGACCATTTGGTCCCACATCTCTCAGGAAAAGTTGAGGCAAAAGACATGTGGAAAGCCCTAAGTGACCTCTTCCAAAACAAAAATGAGAACAAAGTGATGGCTTTGCGCAAGCAACTGCTCGGAACCAAGATGACCAAAGGTGAGGGTGTAATACCTTATCTTACCAAGATAACACAAATTAGAGATGAACTTGTAGCAGTGGGAGAAAACACTGAAGATCCTGAGCTAGTGCGTATTGCACTAGATGGTTTTTCTAAGTCATGGGATGCTTTTGTCCATCGTGTGGTAGCTCAGGAGAAGCTCCCTGATTGGCAGTGGCTGTGGGATGATTTTGTGCAGGAAGAGATTAGGATTGGTCAAGCAGGACCATCATCTTCAACTCATATAGAGGAGGAAGAAGGCTTGGCCCTTGCAGTCAAAGCAAAGGGAAAGAAGAAGAGGAAAGGTGGAAAGAAAAACATTGACTTCTCAAAAGTCAAGTGTTTCCAGTGTCACAAGATGGGGCAGTTTGCATCACAATGTCCAGGGAGAAAGAAGAAGAAGCCACATATGGCAGCTTCAACAACAGTGGATGAGTTTGCCAAGTCATTTGAGGAGGATTTCTGCTTCATAGCCTGTATGTCTAGTACAACTGTTTCAGACATGTGGTTTGTAGAAAATGGTGCATCTTGTCATATGATAGGGTGCAAAGAGTGGTTTTCTAGGCTACAGGAGGGAGACGTAAATCTAGTCATTGAGCTAGGCGATGAAAGGCGCTATAAGGCGCAAGGAGTTGGCACAATCTCATTTCAGAGGGAGTTCGGGAAACCACTCTGTTTCAATGATGTGTTATATGTTCTAGGGTTGACGAAAAACCTCATCTTAGTCTCTACTCTTGAGGATAAGGGATATGAGGTCACTTTCCGTAAAGGAAAGGTGTTCATTAGACCTGGTGGGTCAGGTGAGAAGATGGACATAATGATTGGGGTTCGAGAGGAGAAGGTTTACAGGTTACATGTTCATCCAGGGAGAGCATTAGCGAGTTTCACCACAGATATAGGTGAGTTGTGGCACAGGAGGATGGCACATACTCATTTTGGTGCTTTGGGGCATTTGAGGGAGGCAATGACTGGATTGCCTAAGATTACAATTGAGAGGCATGACCCTTGCAAGGGTTGTGCATTGGGAAAGTATGCCCAAAAACCCTTTCCATCTAGCGAGAAAAGGTCCATGGGAGTATTGGATTTGATACACTCTGACGTATGTGGGTCGATGAGTGCGGAGTCAATGAGTGGCTCCAGATACTTTGTCTTGTTTATTGATGACTACTCCAGGAAGACCTGGATTTACTTTCTAAAGACCAAGGATGAGGTCTTTGGGAGGTTTCAGGGGTTTAGAGCTCTGGTGGAAAACCAGACTGGGAGGAAGATTCGGGTCTTAAGATTGGATAATGGGGGAGAATACACCTCCAAGGACTTTGAGGATTATTGCACAACAACAGGGATTAAGAAGGAACTCACAGTTCCTTACAATCCTCAACAGAATGGAGTGGCCGAGAGAAAGAATAGGATTGTGGTTGGAGCAGCACGACGATGATTCATGATCAGGGACTTCCATTGTTCTTATGGGCAGAAGTGAGCAGTGTTGTAGTATATTTGCAGAATAGGAGTCCCCACATAGTTTTGGGGAAGTGGACACCCGAGGAGACATTTTCAGGTACTAGGCCAGATGTGAGTCATATTCGCATTTGGGGCAGTGCATGTTAATGTCATGTCCCTTCATAGAAGAGGACAAAGATGGACCCTAGAACGGTGAAGGGGTTACTTGTTGGTTACAATGAGGCTTCCAAAGCCTACAAGATCTATGTACCTGCACACATGAAGGTTATTGTGTTTAGAGATGTGCAGTTCGAGGACGAACATGCATTGAGGAGATCGAAGGATTTTCCAGCAAGTGTAGAGAACCAACAGGGACATAGCACATGAGTCTAGGAACAAGAGACACATAGTCAGAAGACAGGATCACAGGACCAGACACAGGATACAAGGTTTGAGAGGGAGACCATTGGACAAGATCATCAGGAGTGAGTTGATGATGAGGAGCAACATGATGCAGTTCCCCCAGAGAAGATTACTAGGCCACATCCTAAGTGGTACAAGTCCACAGTCAGTGATTCTAGGTTGGTAGGGCTTCTAGAGCGAGACTTCAGACGAAGCAAACCACCAGAGAGACTTGGATATATGGCATTGATGACTCAGCTCATTGATGTTGAGCCTTCTAGTTATGAGGATGTTGCACGACATAAAGTGTGGCAGGAGGCCATGATGGAGGAATATGCCTCCATTATGAAAAATGATGTATGGGAGGTAGTTTCGAGGCTAGAGGATAAAAAGGTGGTTGGATCCAAGTGGATCTACAAAGTTTAGCATGCAACGGATGGAAGTATGGACAAGTACAAAGCCTGCTTCGTGGCCAAGGGGTTTTCACAGCGAGAGGGAGTTGACTATGAGGAGACTTTCGCTCTTGTGGCCAGGTATTCTTCAATCCGAGTAGTTATTTCATTGGTAGCGGAGAAGGGTTGGATCGTTCATCAGATGGATGTGAAGACCGCCTTCCTCAATGGAGTTGTTGAGGAGGAGGTATATGTTGAGCAACCTGAGGGATTTGAGGTTGGCAACAGAGAGACGCATGTGTGCACACTGAGGAGAGCCTTGTATGGGCTTAAGCAGGTACCTTGGGCTTGGTACTCGAGGATTGAAAGCTACTTGAGAGAGATGGGCTTCCAGCGGAGTGAGGCAGATTCAAACTTGTACTTTCTTGCAGGAGAGAAGCCTCTTATATTGGTGCTTTTTGTAGATGACCTATTTCTCACTAGAGATGAGCAACTGATAGCAGATTGCAAGGTCAACCTTGCAATAGAATTTGAAATGAAAGAACTTGGGTTGATGCACTATTTTCTAGGGTTGGAGATTTGGCAGATGGATGGACACTTCTTCCTAGGACATAGGAAGTATGCAGTAGAGATTTTAAGCAGGTTCAGGATGATGGATTGTAGGCGCATGTCCACACCTCTGGTTACAAACTGGAGGAAGATTGATGCATCAGATTCGAAGACAATAGATCCCACTATCTATTGTCAGTTGATTGGATCGCTCATGTATTTGGTCAATACTTGGCCAGATATCAACTTTGCAGTAAACTCTTTAAGTCAATTCATGGTGGAACCTCGAAGAGTACATTGGATTTCTGCGAAACATGTGCTTCGCTATCTCATAGGGACAGTGGAGTGTGGGCTATTATATGAGCACAATTGTGGAGTGACATTAGTAGGTTTTACAGATGTTGATTGGGCAGGATGTGCAGAGGACAGGAAGAGTACTTCAGGTTGTTGCTTCAACATTGGATCATGCATCATTTCCTGGTTTAGCAGGAAGCAGAGATCAGTGGCTTTGAGCTTTGCCTAGGCAGAGTACATGGCAGCCAGTTTGGCAGCATGTGATACACTGTGGTTGAGGAAGTTACTTTTGGGCTTGTTCAGGAAGGAACTAGAAGCTACTGTGATTCACTGTGACAATCAGAGTTGCATCAAGCTCTTTGAGAACCCGGTGTTTCATGATCGTAGCAAGCACATCGATATCATGTATCACTTCATCTGGGATTGTGTACAGAGACGAGCCATGAGGCTTGATTACATACAAAATGATGAGCAGATGAGAAACATCTTTACCAAGGCACTGAGCAGACATAAGTTCGAGAAGTTCATAGATCAGATGGGGTTGAGGAAGAATCCCTTCCTCGCTAAGAGGGAGTGTTGAGATTGTAGCAAGGAAGGTCTTCCATCATCATTACAACGTCCTAGGATGATGGAGGACAATGAAACTTAGGCTAAGTCAATTAATTAAATATTTTCCTAAGTCTAACTTAGGAAAAGAAATGTTGATGTGTATAATCTTTAGTTGACTTTATTGAGTACTTTTTCTAAAGTTAAAGTGAAAAATAATTTAAGTTATGGTCGTTTAATCTTGACCATTGATCTCATCATAAGGGTGAGGGTTTATCTCAGCCCTCAATCCTTTTGGAGATTAGGGTTTCACTTACTCAATGAAGAATAAAGAGATTGGTTGCCCTTAGAGGGCGCAAAAGCAAAAGAGAGATCGATTAGTGAGATAAATCGATTGCAGATTTGCAGGGTGAGAGTTTTGCAGGAGAACAGAGGAGAGTCCAACATGTGGATCGACTCATCTCTTCACCAAATTGCAGAGGCTATGTTGCAGATTTGGCAGGGCCGTACATAGTGACACATGAGTAACATAGGAGGGTCATACAACACGTAGAGAATTTACTTTTTGAAAATAGAATCACTTTTCGAGAATATCTCGAACTACTTGCACGTTCACATGGAACCTATGCGGAAGTTCTTGTTTGAGCTATAGTTCTCAACACTCCCTCTTAGAGAGGAAGGAAGTTTGCACCAATCCAAGTTTGTCTCTGAATGCTTCAATCTTCCCTTTTTCCAAGGGCTTGGTTAGAATATCAGCTAATCATTGATCCATGGGAATATACTGGAGCTTCACTGCTCCCTTCTAAACCATGTCTCGTATGAAGTGATATATGATCTCCATATGCTTGGACTTCTCATGAAATACTAGATTTTCAGAGAGTTTGATACAACTTTGATTATCACAGTAAATGATCGTGGCATCCAACTCCTGATCAAACAATCCTACAAGTAACTTGCAAAGCTAGATGGACTCACAACTAGTTGTATTGGATGCCATGTATTCCTCTTTTGCTGAGCTAAGTGCCACAAAAGTTTGATTCCTGCTAAACCAATATATCATTGTTGATCCCAAGCTAAAGAAACACCCTAATGTGCTCTTCTTTGTTTGTTGCACTACCTACCTAATCTGAGTCAATAGAGCCTTGCAACTTCACTTCACCATCTCCAAGATATCTCAAACCATACTCCATTGTGCCCCTCAAATATCTGAGAACATGTTTTGTTTCTATCCAATGCTCTTGCCTTGGCTCCACCATGAACTCACTCAAGGTGTTCATTGCAAAACATATATCTAGCCTGGTGTTGACCAAATACATCAAAGAACCTATCAGTTGCCTGTACAACGTGGGATCCACCAACTCTGAAACTTAAGTTGTCACCTTCTTCAGAATAGTGATCATGGGTGTGGACATAGGTTTGTAGTCCTCCATCCAAAACTTATTCAAGATTTGAACAACATATTTACCCTGCCCAAGGAAAATCCCCCCTAATCTTTGCCAAACCTCAAATCCCAAGAAATAATGCATCATGCAGATGTCATGTCCTTCATCTCGAACTCAACTGCCATGTCTTCTTTGCACCCTGCAATGAGCTTCTCTGCACTCGTCAGAAACAAGTCATCTACATACAAAACCAAAATGAGCATATTAGTTTGAACAAATATATAATCTACATTAGGATTTTCTTCACTTTTGGTGAAGCCCATACTTTGCAGATATCTGTCGATCTTGGAATATCATAGTCTCAGTGCTTGCTTGAGTCCATACAAGGCTTTCTTAAACCTGTACACATGGGACTCCTTCCCACTTAGCTCAAAGCCCTAAGGTTGCTCTATGTACACTTCTTCCTCAATGACCCCATTAAGGAAAGTTGTCCTCACATCCATCTGATATATCCTCCATCCCATCAATGAAACCAAGGACATACCTGCTCTAATGGAAGTGTACTTGGCGATTGGAAGAAATGGCTCCTCGTAGTCCACTCCCTTTCTCCAGGAGAATCTTCTCGCCACAAACATCGCTTTGAACTTCTCAATGGTGCCATCTGCACAACATGCTTGATCTTGTAGAGCCATCTGGAGCTCACAACTGATTTCTCCTCTGGTCTTAGCACTATGTCCCAAACATCATTCTTCATGGTGGAGGTGTGTACTCCTCCACCATGGCATCCCGCCATACTTGTTGGTTTGCTACCTCTTGAAAACTGGAAGGCTCGAAATCTAGAATGTTGCTCATCAATGCCATATAGTTTGGAAACTTCTTCGAAGGTCTTCTCTCTCTGAATGTGCTCCTAGGAGTCTCAACATGTTCCTTAGCATCCCTTAATGTTTGATTGAGCCATCGAGGTCTCCTGACAAAAGTGGAAGGGGATCTTGTCTCACTCTATTCACTTGAAGGCTATTGTACTTCCTTGGAAATCATTGGTGACCTTGGCTCAACCTTGAAATCTTCTTGCTCCTCATCCTCTACCATTGGAGTAGGCTCATGAGACTTCCTGGATGCAAAGTCTTGCTGAAACTTTACATCCGTACTTACTATTGCCTTCCTATGTTCTAGAATGAAGACCCTGTAAACTTTTGAAGTCTTATTGTAACCCACAAACAAACCCATCCTGCTGGAGGGCTCAAACTTGGTCCTTCTCTTCTTGTACATCAATATAAACTGGACAACCAAAGATGCATAAATGGCTCACCTCTAGCACTCACTCCAATAAATGCTTCCTTTGGTGTCTTGTCGTCCAAGATCTTATGAGGACACTAGTTTTGGATGTAGATTGTTGTGTTACATGCAGTGTTACAAGAACTAAACCGGAACCGGTAAAACCGACCAGTCCAACTGGTTCCGAGCCCAGACCGGTTCAAACTGCCCCCTGAAACCGCTTTAGACCGGTTCTGTACGGAACCAGTTTTTTTTGTTTGAACCGGCCGGTTTCGTACGGAACCGGTTTTCTTTTGCCAATGACGCTCGCGGCCGGAAAAGTGAGGGGAATTTTGATTTTTTTTAAAAGTTAGGGTTAGGGGCATGCGTGGGAAGCTTCTAGAATTGTCTAGAGCCCCTAATGAAGCTATAAATCCAACCCTACCCCCTCTCTTTCACTCACACTACTCATTTGGCTTCTCTTGAGTTTTTGAGCTAAGGGTTTTTCTTGAGTTTAGAGAGCTGATTGCAGGGATGAGTTGGAGAGGTTGCTAGGCTGCTTTGGAGAGGTGATTGTTGGGCTCATTTGGAGAGTTATTTTGCCTCTTTTCTTGAAGCTGATTTGGAGAGTTATTTTGCCGAATTTGGGAGCATATTTGGAGCTGTTTTTGAGCATATTTCTTGGACAGATTTGGAGCTTATTTCTTGGGCAGATTTGGAGCTTGTTTTCAAGGTATGTAAACTATGCACTTACTCCCCTTAAAAATGTTGTTTTTTTCTACAAAAAAGGTATTGTTGTTTTCAACTTTTCTCCTAGGGTCTAGCCTCTAGCAATTAAAATTTAAAACACATA
>SNQJ01S0087550.1:5297-15513 GCA_010110895.2 Picea sitchensis
AAGAGTAAGGAAAGGAAATCTAAGTTATATTTTAATCGAGTGTCTTTTTCCGACATAGATTCCTCTTTTGAATAGTTGACCCATGGGTGATATGCTCGGGAAGCGCAAAGATTTATTTTTTAATTGAGTTCAAAATGGGGATATAAAATTACAAAGGAGTTCCTTCCTTTTACCAATGTGTTGCCTTTGTTTTCTTCTAAGCGAGAGGGAGTAAGTTGAGAGGCAGTAAGGTAACTGTGTAGCAAACAGACTTGTTTTTCAGACAAAAAAATGGGCCTGAATCCGGTCAGATTTTCAGGGATAGTCTGAGTTTTGCATGGATCAAAGTTCCAAGCATTTAACAACTTTATCCAAGGGGTTTTGCTCCATTATAAACCAACTCAGATGCTCAGAAAATTGATCAGAGTTTTGGATTCGCTGGAAATTATAATGGAATCGAACCTGTCGGAAAAGTAACTCAGAAGGGAAGATTGCTCCCCAGTTAGCCCACTACATATACTTTGTGTAAACAACTAGAGAGGGAAGTTGTGGAACTATCCATCAAAGGTGAAGTAAATGGGACTCCCTCTAATTTGAATTAATAAAAAATAAGTTTTTGAAAAATCACAATAGATTAGCTTCAATGCGCTTATTATCATTAGGAATTTATTATGAATTTGGAATTTTTTTATCATTGGGAATTTATTATGAATTTGGAATTTGTATAACTGGTATATTTCATCAACTGAACTCGAACTAACTTTTATTGAGTAGAAAATTGTTTGTTGTGCTCTTAGATGTAAATATTTGGGATTTGTATTCGGGGTATTTTTCATCAATTGAACCATCTTGTATTGAGTAGAAAATTGTTTGTTGTGCTCCTAGATGCAAATAGTTGATTGTATCAAAAGCATTAACACAAATTTCTTTTTTGGCAGATTTTGTCCTAGACCTGTCTTGAAATCAGAATAAAGGTGTTTAAGGGCATTTGTGCGTGTATGATGGATGATTTATTTGATTGCTTGATGGGATCTTGTGTCTAGTTTTGGCACAATGTATTTACACTTGAAACTTGTCATTTAAACATCTACATCAACCATACACAGATGGAGTAAAAAGGCATAATAGCTTGATCATTCAATAAAGCATATTCAACCAATCAAGTTGTCAACCACATCAATGTTCAATGACAAATCAACATCAACATTAATTCCAATTTGCATTAAGTTAAATTGCATTGTAATTATTGGGTGCATTCTTGGTTGAATCCAACACCCTTCAATTTCCGAGTCTAAACTGTGTGGTCTTATTGTCAAAGGGTGGATTTGTAAGAAGCGCTCCTTTTTGTCGAGTCAATCACAGAACTATATGCATAAGGAGGCCTCATTCAATGTTTTTAAATTTCTTGAACTCTAGTGAACACTCTAAAACTCATTGTTGAGCACAACACAATCATAATGAATAGAGAAGATTGCTCCCGAGTTATCCCACTCCATATACTTTGTGTAAAATACTAGAGAGGGAAGTTGTGGAACTATCCATCAAAGGTGAAGTAAATGGGACTCCCTTTAATTTGAATTAATAAGAAACAAGTTTTTGAAAAATCACAATAGATTAGCTTCAAAGTGCTTATTATCATTGGGAATTTATTATGAATTTGGAATTTTTTTTATCATTGGGAATTTATTATGAATTTGGAATTTGTATAAGGGGTATTTTTTATCAACTGAACTAGAACTAGAACTAATGAACTAGAACTAACTTTTATTGAGTAGATTTTTTTTTGTTGCGCTCCTAGATGTAAATATTTGGGATTTGTATTAGAGGTATTTTTCATCAATTGAACTATCTTTTATTGAGTAGAAAATTGTTTGTGTGCTCCTAGATGCAAATAGTTGATTGTATCAAAAGCATTAACAAAAATTTCTTTTTTGGTAGATTTTTTCCTAGACCTAGCTTGAAATCAGAATAAAGGCATTTAAGGGCATTTATGCTCATGTATGATGCATGATTTATTTGATTGCTTGATGGGATCTTGTGTCTAGTTTTGGCACAATGTATTTACACTTGAAACTTGTTATTTAAACATCTACATCAACCATACACAGATGGAGTAAAAAGGCATAATAGCTTGATCATTCAATAAAGCATATTCAACCAATCAAGTTGTCAACCACATCAATGTTCAATGACAAATCAACATCAACATTAATTCCAATTTGCATTAAGTTAAATTGCATTGTAATTATTAGGGGTATTCTCGGTTGAATCCAACACCCTTCAATTTCTGAGTCTAAATTGTTTGGTCTTATTGTCAAAGGGTGGATTTGTCAGAAGCCCTCCTTTTTGTCGATTCAATCACAGAACTACATGCATAAGGAGGCCTCATTCAATGTTTTTAAATTTCTTGAACTCAAGAATCATTAATCAGTTAACACTCTAAAACTCATTGTTGAGCACAACACAATCATAATCAACATAGAAACTCTTCAATTTGTTTTAACTTGTTTGCAAGTTTCACAAGTCAAAGTTGAACTTTTTCAAACTAAGTCATAGCTTTAGCATAACGAAATGCAACTCGAGAATCAACAACTTTTACAACATTTTGAACTAGTCTTTGTTCAAAGCAATCCTTTATTCAAATTTGATGTCCATCAATTTCAAATCTCATATTCCAATCAATTGTCAACATAGTGATGAAACTACATATGAAGATTCAAATGACATTGAAGTTACACATGAACCAAAATTTCGTGAGTCCACTTACAAAACCTTTCAATGGTGCAACAACATACTGTGAATCAACTTCAATAGATACAAAAGTATCTTTCCAAACCTATAATTAGACCTTGGGAAGAAATCCACAACAAAAAACACAAAATAGGCTCAAATATGATAAGGAAATTACCTTTGTTATTTCTTAATGTTACAGACCAATCCACTTCTACAATGCATGATTCCTTAAAGTAAATCCCATTTCACTTGTTTCAATTCAAGAAAAAAATGCTAAATGTTAGCGTTGTCATCGAGATGGTCACATGGAGAATCAATGTTTTGATCTCCATCCTTGTCTTCATTGTGTGAAGACAAATCATCATTCAAATAAATGTGAAAAAAGGAAGAAACTTAAAATGAAAACAATGCATTGTGGTTGGATAAGTTGTTAGGGATGAAATCAACAAGTCAAGAAGTTACATAAGTCTCACCATTGAGTTCATACATATGTAAAGATGTATTTGCATAAAGAAGCTACAAAAGTAAATAAATTGCAAACGATTGTTATAGATGATTATTTTGGGTATGGTTGAGGCCCATTCTAAAAATTGAAAATTGAAGTACATCGATAAAATGGTACTCTCCTGCATCTCAAGGAGGGGAGTACATTGATGAGATGAACATGGTTAATCGTCAACCAAAACCATAAAATACATGGTATCTAGTGAAAATGGTTAGTACATGACCAAAACCACCACATTAATCAAGTCAAAAAGGTTAGTGGTCAACCAAAAAACACCAGATATTGTGATGAACTATTGAAGAATAGAAAAATCCAAAATCTCAAGCTTGGATCTCTTCCATATTCTTCTCAACCAAAAACCACCATATACAGTGATCAACCATTGAAGAACAAAGGAATATAAAATCTCAAGCTTAGATCTCTTCCACATTCTTCTCACCTTGCACCTAATAGGGGAAGATATCAATGATGATTCTCAATGTTCAAGTTGTGAAATCCTATCAATCACAAAATCAATCAACATTTGAGAATTCCATCATAGTAATTGGTCTCCTCAACTATTAATTGTGATATTGATCGACACCTAATATGTCTAAATTCAGAGAGAGCTTTGGTGATCCTATTTGTTCACTAATAACAAAATGATGATCCTATTTATTCACCAAATAGTAGAAGACATTTATTTCTTCTAGCCAAATTACTTGAAAAATGATCAGGTAATCAAAGAATATTTAGACATGGCAGTTGTTTACTTCCATAAATGCTACTCTCTTTCAAAGTTCATTTAGCATCTAGATTTCATAGTTTTCCAGGCATGTCTTCATTGAAGCTCAGTTCAGAATTTTCATATTGAAACAAAAGATGGTACTAGTTTATGCACTAGTTCATGTTGTCTTACTAGTATAATTCGGACTTGCGATTGAGGGAAGGAATATTACACTGTGAATCCCTAGACAACCACAAAGTCCGAGACCACCTTCTTATGAGTTGTCATCTTGACCTACTGATGAGGTGTTGTCATTATTCACTAATGAGTTTCTAGAGAGATTTAGACCTAGAGGTGGTCAATTACATGTACTATAAATTGACATCATGAGATGGATAAATAAGTTGAAGACAGATTAAAGCCTCTTCTTCCAAGTTCTTGTTTTGTTTGCTCTATTTCTTAGCAATTGTAAATAGGTTTATCAATTGGTTACTTAGATTACTTAGTTTTAAAACTTTATGTTGTTCATATTTTTTTTTTTGTCTAATTAATTTATTGATAAAATTTAGAGTTGATTTGCTTCCCATTTAATTATGTTGATGTTTATGCCATGTTTTGTCTAAGTGTTGTCAATTGATTATGTTACATAACTCAATCAATTCAAAATAGCTAAATCCTACCCAATCAAAGGGGGTCAATACCTTATGGAACAACTTATATATGAAGTATTTATAATGTGTCCATAACATTTCAATAGTAACAAATGGATATTTTCCTTAAATTAGAGGAAGGAATAAGAAGAAATGATCCAACCTTGGATAAGTTTCTAAAGTGATTTCCTTTCCTTCCATTTGGTTTCCTTGAGTAGTAGTAAGAGAAACACCAATCACTCTGAGGGATTCACTTCTTTCTTGTGCACAAGAAAGCATCCAAAATCTTACATGTTCCTTGAAAAGATATATATACATGAACCATTCCAAAATCAAATGATAAATAAATAACAACAAGATACATTCATTTGGGCAATGATTTTGGTGGAAAGGAAAACAACAAGATTGGTGTTAAATCAAGGAGAGTATAACTAAAATAATATCCTTATCCATGACTGCTAATCATCTCCAATTGATTTTGGTGTAAAGGAAAACCATAAGATTGTTATTAAATCATGGAGAGTATGAGTAAAATAATATCCATATCCATGATTGTTAGTAATCTCCAAACCAAGCTCCTTAACCAGTTTGTTCATGTTTGGAAGATATCTTCCTTAGTTTAAAGCAATGACAAGCCTAAAGCCTTCTTTCCTCAAGACTTAATATAAAGGAAATGAGGATATCTAAGAGTCCATAGCTAGTACACTCAAAAGATAGCAATGGACCAACTAATAACATAACTTTGCAAAATATGGAGATGGATAAAATTGAGGAAAGTCACTTCTTTTATAGGCCATTAGAGAGGAAACAAAGCATGATACTTTGTAATTTCTCACATATTCATTATAGGCCATGAACATGTGTCAATTCAGTTTTCTTTGAATCACCACTTCATCCATTTCCATTGTTGATATTTTTGGCATGTGTTCTCATGTAGCCACTAGCGTTTTTCTCAGGTTTTTTAAAGAACACAACTTTCATGGACACACTTGATGAGGTCCACTAGTATTAATGGATTGCCTACAATCATAATGTTTCTTATATTTTGTATCGGAATGTTCCATCTATGCCATTGATGTTTCCTTTTGGGGTACAAAATTTGGCAAATGGCTTAATATTGGGCATGTTTATGGTTTTTTTTTTTTTAAATTATGGTTTCATCGTGTGATAAATAAAGCCACAAATAACAATGGTCATGGCATGAATTTAAAAAATGCATGAATTCATTAAGCATTGTAAAATGGGGTGTGTTGGTTGCATTAATTCCATTAATGCACTCCTAGAAAAATCAACCATAAATATTGTTTTATATAAAATTGAGGTAGGTATTTTTGTGGGCTTTTAAGACTTGAGGTTCATATATAAAAAGGTTTTAACTTGATAAGTAATCACATCTTAACATGGAATAAGGGATAGAGTAAATTCATTACAAAGGCCTAGAGGTGACAATTAAGCTTGAGGTTCACATAAATAAGTTTCTACTGGATAACTAATAACTTCTTAACACGGGATAAGGTATAGAGTAGATTAATAAGACATATACGTGATATCGTGCTAGTTTTGGTGATTAGGGGTCTTTAAATTACCTCCATGTGATCCCAATAGTTTACCAAGTACACTTTTAAAATGTTAGTGAGACAAATCTTTGCATCGCTGGAGAGAGGGAAACTCAAACATCTATTGAGGGAATTAACGTAATGATGAGTTCCATACTCTATGTGGTGACACATGTTAAGGCCATTGAGCATAAAGAGTTATATAAAAGATAATGTCCAACTAACCAATAGAATACATATAATACAAAATTGGAGGCCTACATTTACCTTTAATAGTTTTATTGTAACTTAATCAACATTCAAACATTACAAATACACAGTCATGCAAATCAACTATTGAATTGAAACTAAACAATTGATCTTCTATCATTATCTAACATAAATATGTAACACTATCTTCCATATATTTATTTTAATATGTGGGAGGTATTATGAGTAGGGTCTTACCCTTATTACATTTCTAAACAATTGATCTTCTATCATTATCTAACATAAATATGTAACACTATCTTCCATATATTTATTTTAATATGTGGGAGGTATTATGAGTAGGGTCTTACCCTTATTACATTTTTAATAGAGAATAGTATATGACTCAAAATAAAGGTGGATAATGTTATTTTTATATGTGATAAATTATGGTGACAGACTCTCTTGTTACATTTTTTTAGTACATGTTGTCTATGATGTTTTTTCAATTTCACTGCTCTCTCTCAACGTACCTGCGTATATGTTTTTTTATTGTTTTTTAATAGCATCATGTCTTCATATCATAACAATGTCATCATGCTAAATAGTATTTCACGTTTTAAAATTGAATTCCAAATGCATGCCATGAAGCATATCATCCCTTTCTCTATAAAAACCTTTGGATTGTTGCTTTGAACTAAAATAATGCCTATTTGAGGTGGTGCTCCCCACAAGGTATGATGCCCATTTCAGTAAATTTCATGTCACTATACTAATTATGGGATATAAGACGAGTTAATGTGGAATGAAATCGTAAACATGTAATATGTTAGAATTAGAGTTACCGAATCTGAATTTTGGATGGATAAAATATTAATTAGAAACTATAATAGAATATGTCACTATGAAAACTCAATCAATCAATATTACTCCAAAACCACCAATAATAATAATACTTGAATATTTTTTTAATTTTAGTGTAAGTAAAATAAATTAAAAATACATAAATAAATAAAAATAAAAATTTTGATTTTTAAATGATAATATCCTAACTTCAAAATCTCCTTAAATTCAAAATGCACTAAATTCTCTCATTTTTGAAGAGGAAAATGGCCAGAATTGATAGACAACTTCTTAGCTCTTTTAAAGATTTTTCTCTAGAAATTATATTTTTTTATCATGACTAAATTTAATATTATTATTCTTTTATAAAATAATAAGATTTAACTAATGAGTGTTAATCCTATTAGGTTTCCACTTCCTCCTTAGCTTTGAAGGTGGCAACATCAACATCATAACTTTTGAGCTAGGTGGTGGGAATGTGGCAACATCATAACTTTTNTTATTCTTTTATAAAATAATAAGATTTAACTAATGAGTGTTAATCCTATTAGGTTTCCACTTCCTCCTTAGCTTTGAAGGTGGCAACATCAACATCATAACTTTTGAGCTAGGTGGTGGGAATGTGGCAACATCATAACTTTTGAGCTAGGGGGTGAGAATGTGGCAACATCATACAGATAATTATTAGAGAGAATAGTAATGGTGTGGCCATCAATGTGGAAAGGAGGAATTTTATGGACATTGTAATGGAAGTATTATTAGAGACAATATTAAAGATGTGGTTACCAATGGATAAAGAGGATTTTCTAAATGAGTTGAAGATCATTTAATTAAACAAGATTGGTGTTAATGGGGTTTTGGTTGGTTGGTTAGTTGGTAAGTGATGTTGATTTGTTTTCTTCCCCAATGTTTAAATTATTCGAAAACACATTAATGTTTAAATTATCGAAAACACATTTATCTCTAGTAGATCAAGTTTTCATTGAAATTAGCTATATGTAATTGAGGCCAAGTAACAAGTGTGATACTCTATAAATTCCTTCATGCAATCCAACAAATTTGATAGAGTATATCCCCATTATGATAACTTAACCAAAAATCTCTTTTATATATTTCATTGTATCAAAATCACACATATATTCAAAGAAAAAAAAATTAAAGAGAAATATAAACAATAAAAAAAAACAAAGAGTAAAAAAAAAAAAACTACTTTACCATTAAATAAAACATAAAAAAAAATCCAAAAGTTAAAAAGTAATAATTAAAATAAACAAGCTAATGCAAATAGATGAAGATAGTTCATAAGAATACTAAAAAAATTAAAGTAGACAAACTTATATAAATATTAACAAAAAATTAATAATTAAAATAAACAAGATAATACAAATAAATGAAATAAATGAAGATAGTTCATAAGAATACTAAAAAAATTAAAGTAGGCAAACTAATATAAATATTAACAAATGAAAGATTTCTATCTATAACAAATGAAGCTAAATGAAATATTAATAAATTAAATATCTCTATCTATAACAAATGATAACAAATAAGGTTAAATGAAATAATAATAACAACTATTAAATAGAGATATGCTAAATGAAATAACAATAACAGAGAATAACAACAACTATCCAATAGAAATATGCTAAATGAAATAATAATAATAGCTAATAACAACAACCAAGATTCAGTGAGTATAAGAGGATAAGCTAACAATTCAGTAAGGATAAGCTAAATGAAATAACAATCATAAATGAACTAAATAAAATAGAGATGCAAATATTAAAAGATAGAAATGTATTTCTATGTAACAAATAATACCAAATGAAATAGCAATTATTCAATGGGACACATAAAATGGAGGAAAGAAACACAAAGAAGCTAAACTAAGAGCATAGAGCATGGGAAGAAATGAAATGGAGAGGGAAATAAAATAGAGGAAAGAGGATGGAAAGAAATGAAATAAAATGGAGGAAATAAATACAAAGGAAGCTAAACAAAGAGGATAGAGGATGGGAAGAAATTAAATGAAATGGAGAGGAAAATAAAATAGAGGAAAGAGGATGGAATGAAATGGAGAAAAAAATAAACTATAAAAGGATTGAGTATAGGAAAAACAAAATGAAATGAAGAGGAAAGTAAAATAGAGAAAAGAAAGTAAAAGAATAATATTCAAAGAGGATAGAAAGAAATGAAATGAAATGGAGGAAAATAACTAAGAGGATTGAGTATAGAAAGAAAAGAAAAGAAAAGAAATGAAGAGGGAAATAAAATATAGGAAAGAGAATGGGAAGAAAAGAAATAGAATATAAAGAGAAATAAAATAGAGGAAACAAAGTAAAAGAATGATTGACAAAGAGGATAGTAAAAGAAAGATCNAAGAAAAGAAAAGAAAAGAAATGAAGAGGGAAATAAAATATAGGAAAGAGAATGGGAAGAAAAGAAATAGAATATAAAGAGAAATAAAATAGAGGAAACAAAGTAAAAGAATGATTGACAAAGAGGATAGTAAAAGAAAGATCGACAAAGAGGATAGGAGGAAATGAGAAAATGAGAATAGTAAAAGAATGATTGACCAAGAGGATTGGAAGAAATGAAAGAAAGTAAAAGAATAATTGACAAAGAGTATAGGAAGAAATGAGAAATATGATGTTTATTAGGAATAATGGATTAAAGGAATAAAATGAAAAAAAAAAACAAAAAGAATGCTAGACGAAGAAAAGAAATAAAAAGGGCTTCGAATTCTGTTGCAAACACTGTCGGACATAGTTTAGTATGAGCTAGACACCAAAATCCATATAGGGTGATGATACGGGTGAAGTTGAGATTTTATGGGAATATTAGTTGGTCCATATTATTATTGGAAACCACTTGTATGCTGCAGTTTTAGGTTCAGAAGTGATCTTGTATGCTGCAGGTTTAAGTTCAGGGTGTACAGAAGTGAAATTAACATTTGGCAAGCATGTTTTATAAGGCCAGGGTTTTAGTTGTTTTAAACAACTATTTAAATATTTATACTCTATTATTACAAGCTTTTTTCAGCCCAAAAATCAAT
>SNQJ01S0087550.1:33855-47961 GCA_010110895.2 Picea sitchensis
CCGTAGTGTCATTATTACTCTGGGGAGTCATCTCTATAGGATACCAGAGGTAGTTCCAACTACTGCCCCACCTAAATAGTGCTGCAAGGTAGTATCTCATACTACAAAATTCATCTTCTCCACTATCTGTTCAAAAGGAGAACAAAAGGACACTGCAACCACTACAGCCTTGCCCCAAGCACCTTCTATCCAACAGAAGCAGGTCAACAAGGTTGCAACAAAGTGCAAAGATTCCTTCTGCACATCATCCTCTCATGTATCTTGACTTGTTGAGCAGCCTCAACCGCAACAAGTTTGTGACAGATTTCCACAAACTAAGTAGCGCGACGTCTCCAGCAAGACAAGCAGCTCACCAAGATGCATATTCAACAAATGTTTTTCCCTCTCCCTTGGGAACTCAACAAAATGGATACCATTGCTTCGTAAGGAGGGAGGATTGATCCAGGTGGATATCGGTGGCCACCCACCTTTTCCAAATGGCTCAAAACGACTTTTTGACAATTTTGACAATTTACTATTTTTAGCAGTTTTTTCGGGTCCTGAACTTCTGGGTCCATTTTGAGGCCCTAAACGATGTTTTTTTGGGTATGTTGCTCTCACAAAATAGCATCTACGATGCTATTTAGTCTTGAGCATTGTAGGCCTCAGATAGATCTTTCCAACGAGCTATCGTGCGCCCTAAACAGAGATCGTATGCAAAAGTTACGACCACGGGAAGTTGATGTACTAACTTACCCAAACGAGGCCCACATGACTTTTGGCGCTTCATCTCCTAGGGTTAGGTTTTTGGATGTCTAGGACTTTTTGCATTCCCGTTTATTGTAAAAAGGCCTTCAGAGCCTCATTGTAACCATCTTCTTGCGAATGCGAGTAGCCATCGCATCTCTTCTCAGAGATAAGTTGCCACCATTCTAGCGAGTCTTTCACTCTGTATTTTTACAGTCTCTGTACATTTATTTGATTAATAGAAATCGTGTATTACTGTATATCTTTGTTTATGGTTGCATCTCTAATACATTTCTGTTATATTATTGAATATCTGCAATATCTCGGTGCATTTCTTTATTATATCTCCGCTCTCATTTCATGCCGAAAATAATCCGGATCAGTTTTCTTAAATCATGTTGGTTTATGAATTATGTGGGAATTGTTAAGAATTGATGGCCTCACAAATTCTGGTTGACTGCATGTTGTGTTTGCAGAGTTCAACGAGTGTTAGGACTGCAGTGAATTGACACAAAGTGCAAGAATGGAGGAAGCACATAATGATTCAAGTTCAGAGAATGAAGTAAAAGGAATGGATGCCCATTTGGGAGTTGAAGGATTGAACTCCAGTGGACATGGAGAAGAGATAGATAATGAAGGAAACATGATGAAAATCATTGAGACATTGCAAAAAGATGCCCAAACTCATCGAGCAGATAACCAAAATCTTATGAAAGCTAAGGAAAAATAGGGAGAATTCAACTTAAAGTTGATGAAGAGTTTGGAGAGAATAAAAAAGAAGTTGGACAAGGAGAGAGACTCGAGCAAAACAGGGAGTTGTAAGACCCCTGAGAAGAAAAGAAGATCAAGAAGCGTTATAAGGCATCATCACCACTCCTCGAAGAATTCCAATAAGGAGGCACACAGTAGTTCAAGCCCATCTCCTACCAAAAAGCACAGGAGATCTAGAGTGGATGAACTGAAGGGCGAAATGAACAAGATTAAGCCTCCTATGTTTGATGGAGAACACAAGAAGGAGGAAGATGTCAAAACATCGTTGCTTGGCATGAGGAAATATTTCCAACTACAGAATTATTCCTCTCATGCAGAAGGAAGAATTGCAATGTATCAACTGAAAGGAAAATCATCCATGTGGTGGGATCAACTTGTGTAGGTGCAACACATTAGAGAGAAAGATATCACTTGGAAAGAATTCAAGAGGTATTTCGAGAAGAAATACTTGACTAAAAGATACTACGACAGAAAGATGAAAGAGTTCTTTGAACTCAAGCTGGGCAACATGATCATTGATGAATACAAATGAAATTTCTTTGAGTTACTGAAGTATGTCCCATTCATCAAAGATGAGACTGTCAAGATTCAAAGGTATTTGAGTGGACTACCTCCTTCCATTAGGGACAAGATTCAGTATGATGAACCTAAGACTATGGAAGAAACAATAAGGAGAGAAAAATGCTTGTATGAGCAGCAATATGAAAAACCTACTTTCCGGAAGGCTTGGGATGACCAGAAGAAGTTTAAGAAAGAGTAGAGGCAGAAGGGAAACAAAACTCCCTTTTTCAGAAATAGTCCTCAAGGACAGTCATGTTTTAGAGAGCTTGGGAAGGCTGAAGTAGGTGGGCAATTTCCAAGGTAGACACCTATGGAATGTTGGGGTTGTAAAGGAAACCATAGGTACAAAGATTGCCCCCACATAAATGACGAAGTGAGAATTGTCCACAATGTTCAGCAGGCTTAAACAGTGGAGGACATGGGTAGTAGAATACCCAGGATCTATGCAGCCTTGAACAATAAGAAAGAAGAATATCAGTCGCACATGATTGAAGTGGAAGGTAAGATCAACAACCATGCCTTTACTATTTTAATTGATTCAGAGGCTAGCCATAGTTATATAGATCGTAGAGTTGTGAAAAGTTTGCAATTTTCGAGAAGAAAACATGGAAAATCTTGGTTAGTGCAGCTGGCTACAGGAACCAAGAGGAAAGTCACTGAGTTAGTTAAGTCTTGTCCATTGGACATGAATGGACTGAGCACAAAGGCTGAATTGAACATTATGCCTTTAAGTTCTTATGACTCTCTAGTTGGGATGGATTGGTTGGACTAGCACCGTGCCATTCTGGACTGTCGTAGCAAGGCATTCACTTGCCTAAAGGAGGAAGGAAATTGGAAAACAGTCCAAGGAATTCCCAGAGTTATTGCTATCAGAGAAATCTCAACAATGCAATTGAAGAAGTGCTATAGAAAAGGTTGTCAATTATTTGCAGCCCATGTGGAGGAAACACCTAAGGATAAGGTGTCAAGTATTGAAGACCACGCAGTACTAAAATATTTTGAATATGTCTTCCAGGAGTGTTGACGGGTGTAAGTGACACACCGTCAACTGGAAGGATAGATCTAGACCAGGGTTGTCTAATTAACCCAAGACATTTGGGATGATCTATCCTGACAGGTTTAATGGCTCTGTTAGCCAACTAAGGTCCTAAAACAAAGAAAAGAACTAAACTATTCTAAATCTACAACTACGATACTATGTACACAAATTTAATTATTTACAAGTGTTAAAACATAAACATAAATATGAACAAGGTATTTACAAATTGCAAGTTTTAGTGGATGTCTTGCGAAATCAATGTTTTTGCAATTGTTAATGAAGTAGATAAAGAAAGCACATATTTTTATATTTTCTATTTAATAATCTAAAATCTAAGAACTCTAAAGATACTAATAAAACATAGTTTGAAAAAAGAAAAAAATAACGGTCACGACCAATTTAAACTGTCTTATTTAATTAATAAATAAACTAATAACAAAGATTGAATACGAATAAAACTAACCTGATGATTAGTCACAAAATGTGTTTATATCCGTACGCAATTCAAATTTCTAGCTATCTTGCCTGTGAGAGAAACCTGCAACAGGCTTGTGCTAACATTTCCAGAATAAACTCAAGGTATTTTTGGAGCAATGATATAAGAGCAGAGAAATAAACATATAGATCCATTGACCTTGTAATGATGAGTTCTTATAGTAAAACAAATTTAACATGAAGCATTCATATAACACATCAATTTAACATCAAGCACAAATCAATGATATTAAAATGAAATAACGATCACAGATACAATATATGAACAACAAATTATAGACATAATTTAAAGTGTTGAATAAAATGAAACATTATATGCTAATAAGACTAAAGTTGTTTTAACATATTAATATCCCATAATATAGAAGGCAAAACGTAATGGAACAATGTCACGCTGGTCTAAAGTCGAAATGTGAACAACTTGCCCATACAGTCTTGGGAATTACATGTCCATAATGCATTTGAATCAAAGATGTCTTTCACTACTAGAGTGAACAGTATTTAAATTAATCCAGGATCCAAATACTCATATCACACAGGATAGAGTTGAATCTCCCAAAATCAAGAAATAGTACAAAAATAGTGAATTGGAAACCACTCATACAAGAGTTGGTTGGTTCAAAATTAAATCAATTTTTTATAACACATAAAGAAGGAGAAATTAGTGATAATTTAAGCATATAATTGAAAGTATTTACTCCAAGCAATCAACAACACAATCTCCCATTTCCTGAGAATAGAAAAACCATTTTGATAAATTAGAAAAGCAATTACTAATAACTAATTAGTATTAAAAGGGACTTGGCTACAAAATCATAGATTATGTAGCCAATCTTAATTTTAGTAAATGAAATCAAAATTCAAATCTACTTATTTCGAATTAGATAACAGAAATGAATGAAAGGAAAACAAAATTATTTTACCATTAAAAATTAACCAAAGAGGGATCAGACAGTTCAAAGTTTATAATTGCCTTGACATTGGTCACATTCTTAATGAGTATGTTTCCAGACCTCTTGATCCATTTATTCTTCCTCTCTATATGTGCCTTGAGATCAAGGTTCTCTTGCTTCAACAGATTGTTCTGAGCAGTCAAGGTTCTAATTCAGGCCTGTAAGAGAGGAACATTGGTATAGTAGTGTTCTACCTAATAGAGACAACTATCACAATGTACCAGGGAGATGGCAGATCGATGCAAGACATAGTCGACCAGGGGTGTTCCAATCTTACCTTTTGTTTGTTTTAGATCGTGCTCAATACCTGAAAATCCCGCTTTACCTTTAAGACATGAAGGTAAATTGGTCATGAAATCATATGGTTCAACATGGATGACAACCTCCCTCCTGGAAGACTGATCTTTTGGATCTTCTTGAGCTAAGAAGTCCTCTACCTCACGGTCTGAACCCTCATCGATCTCGATCGGATCAATCGAGCTCAGATGAGTATCCTTTCTGTTCCTTAGTTTTCTAGAGATTAGGCGACCGACCTTCTTATTCTTGAAACCCAAATCTGTGCATGGTTGTTTCCTTCCTGTACAAAGTTTTTTTATATCAGATTTAACATTAACATTCACACTAGCATCGTTCAAAGGCACATGAGGATCATTTCCCTTCAATTCGACAATCACTTGTTCTAGAGATCTTGCAGGGAAAAACCTACATGGTGATCCTTTATATAGAGGGGTTTTTATCAATAAACGTTGGTTCATTAATTGAATTAACGAACTGGATTTCAACCACCGGATGATTCGAGTTAGGGTTTGTATTTGAAAGAGGGTTGGTTGTAGGGTTAGCCTGGGCGAAGCCATTTCTCATCAAAAAAGTTTCCCAACTGTCACCTATGTTGGACAGATGATACACCAACAAAACTTTAACAAGTCCATGGTGGAACATGCTCAAATTGATACCCTGTTGTTTGTAACGCTTGGACATCTTGTAGAGACTCATTAGAAAGTAAAAGGGCATATCTAACTCGAAACCTATGAAATTCTAAAGCAAACAGATATGGTATAGAAAAAACAGACCGTATCGACCTTCGCATGTAACAAATTGCTTCAGAACTAACAATAAACTATGCCATCTAGGTTTTAACAGAGCGATAGGAATACCTTTTATGCAGCAAGTGGTTTTACGGGAGGTCATAAACAAACTCCATGGGACCTCTTCTATTCTGGCATTTTTAAACCACCTCTCACCCTTTGATGGGAGCCATGTTGCTTTGCTCATGAAATCCTCTGTCAATTCTAATTGTATGTCTCCAATCTTAGCTCTGAAACCATCAAAGGTTTGTGCAAAATCTTTTGCAACCTGGAGATTATAACCCTCGAACTTTTTGAGGAATATATCCCAGCCATGATCCTTTAGATCATCAATAGCATCGTCATGGGATAGTAAGGCCTGGCATCCATTTGGCTCTATACGAACAACGGGTGCCATGGCTGTTGTAACAAGGATGCAATAGAAATCACTCAGAATATATTAGATCCCCAACGTGCGAGCAACAGAAACATGCCTGAACAGAGAGTGGAAGTATGAAAATAGCAGATCCTGGGGGTTATCATAACTCGGGTAGGAGAAATGGTGAGAACAAAAACTAGTGGTTTCATTGAATCCCTTACCATCTCTCGCGATGAGTGTCGAAACCTACAGAGTACAAAACCCTATGCAGATAATGAATAACTTCATTAATGTTTTGAGCCAGCAAGGTAAGGCGAAAACGCAAGTACAATAGGTTTGTACTCATTGACATGAACGTTGATACGACAACTAAACTCATGACAAGAGTATTAACATTTTAGCCAAGGTTATTCATGCATCAAAACAATTCGACAATGAACTATCGAACCATTGAATTGATAACAACCATATTAAAACAAAAATTCAGTAATGGATTATTCAAACATTTGATAAGATTTGAATTTTAATTACATATGGGTGGATTTTAAAAAGATATTGCCAAGGCACAAAATTATTAAACCAAGCCAAGTTTTGTGTTTAATTCATTCTTACAGTCATGAATTAAAATAAAACAAACGAAAATGCAAACAATAAAGATTAATAAGGTAAGCTTTAATCAATCATTTCGAAACTCAGAAAAATGTTTACAAAATTGAGGTGATGACAGCTACAAAAAGTGTAATCTCTTTCAAAAGTGTTTAATATCAAAAAATTGTGTGTGGCTGCCAACAATGACGATGTACTAGGTGAAGTAGTTATCTCTGCATCACTGGAAAATTCATGTTAGGGTAAATCAGAAAGATAAAATTTTAACAAACAATTTACGACAGGTCAAGCATTCTGATCAAAACTCAGAAAATAACGTAGTCTAGCATCAGATGTATTTCTGTCAAAAATGCAATCTGGTATCAAGTCTCGATTATGAGTGGAACAATGTCTAGGCAACCGACTCTAATACTATTGATAGGGCCACTGCTATCAACAAGTGTCCATAGCCTCAACAAGGATGTCATTTAACCCACTCTAACATCTCTGTCCTATACAAGAGTCATCCATTCATGATAAAGAAAATCTTTATTTTTGATCAATTCCAAAAGACATACCTAAAAAATTTCTTAAACCGACATTGCTTCGCTACCAGCAGGCCTGTTCAGTACCCTAGAGAAGTTGCCTTGGCATCATGTATGCATTTACCTGCTTCCAACAGACTTGTTTAGTGTTTTGATAGGTTTACAAACACTTCCCACACCTTGCAGTGCTTTCAAATCTCTAGAACTTGTTTATAAATTTGCAGAAACTTTATGATATTCAAGAGAGTGGGGTGATACCGAAAATTTTAGATTTTGAAAATAAAACTTGATCCTTTACAACTTATTTTTTGATTTAATGACCTTTATCATGATCCGAACACTTAGATTTCTGTTAAGAAACCATCTCGAGGATAGGAAGGTATAATTGAGTTGTTTTATTTAAAATAGCTACAACATTAAGAGTTTTATTAATGATAATCGTGTCTTCTCGTAATTTTAAAGTGAAACCAGGAACATTGTTTTGAACAAAAATTTAATTCTGTTGATCTAAGTTTTAGCATTTACAACACTGGTGCTTTGAGGAGTCGTTGATTATTTCTCATGAATAAAAATTCTGATGAAATGGTGACTCAGACGTGATTATTTGGAAAACAAATCAAAATCAAGAAAAATGAAAAGAACCAAAATTTAAAACAGAAAAGAAAATTAAAAATATGTACAAAAGGGTGGATCTGAAATCATTAGGTGAAATACCTTTTGAGAGCCTGGCCATTCACTGGGAAAGTATCTGGTTGTCCCTCCAGATTATGCAGATGGAAAGAGTTGGGACCCAATTTTTCATAAATTACAAATGGTCCCAACCATAGATTCTGGAACTTGGTCTGTTCCCCCTTTCCCTCATGAGATTTGTCCCACTTGAGAACCAAGTCTCCAACATTGAAATTCCTATCTGAAGAAGAATTTGAATCAAACCAACTTTTTACAATTTGTTGATGTTGATCTAGTTTATGCTTTTCTTGTGTTCTCACTTCCTCAAGTTTTATTAAGGCATTTATTCGATTTTCTAGAGGAGGGCACTCCTCTTCTTGAACTTTATGCGACAGTTGTAGGGAGGGAAGCAAAACATGTGGAGGGAGAATTGCTTCTCTTCCGTAGATGAGGAAGAAAGGGGAATTACCAACAGAGGCTTTTGGGGTTACCCTATCAGCCCAAAGTGTATTATACAACGCATTATGCCAATTCTTGTAATTTTATGAAACTGTCCTTTTAATAATCTTGATCAATTTTTTGTTCGTCGATTCTGCTAGGCCATTTCCTTGAGGGTAGTAGCTAGTCAAATAGTTCAATTTAATCCTTTTTCCAAGAGAAAAAACGTTCATATCAAGGGATGAAAGTTAAGAGGAGTTATAAAAAACCAGACATTCGGGGATGTCGAATCGAGTGATGATATGGGAGTTAAGGAAAGATACTACCTGATTTGTATTCACCACTTTCAAAGGTGCAGCTTCAGACCATCTGGTAAAATAATCCATTGTCGTAAGAATATACTTGTGTTGTTGATAAGAAGAGGGATTAATTGGTCCTATGATGTTAAGGCCCCATTGATGAAAAGGGGAATCTACAGTAACATGTTGCAAAGGGAATGCTTCCTTTTTCACCCATCCTGCAGCCTTTGGCAGATTATGCATTTACGACACATTGCATGGGCATCTTTAAACAAAGTAGGAAAATAGTACCCAACTCTTAGCACTTTGTGGGCAGTGGTATCTCCACCGAAATGACCATCGGCTTCGCCTGCATGAAGTTTAGATAACACTTTTTTTTATTCTTCTCTTTCTAAAAAATGCATAAGAACACCATCAAAGTTCTTTCGAAATAATACATCATTGATTAACTGGAAAGATGCATATTTAAGCCTAAGTGCTCTTCTGTTTTTAGGATCAAGATCACGGGGAGCAGATCCATGTGTCGGATAAAATTTAATGTTTTCATACTAAGAATTAGCAGTTACTTGTGCATAGCTGATTTGTTTTTCGTTATGTTGATTTACAGTTGAGGTGTTGATTTGACTCTCTTGTTCTTCAACTAAATCAACCACTAGTTTACACAGGCCTTGACCTCTAACAATCTGTGCGTGGGTTATTTCAAGGTCATATTCCTGTAATGACGTCATCCAATTTTCCCTTTTCTCTCCCATTTCTTTTTGTACCAACAGGTTTCCTACAGTTGGGTAAGGAAAAATAACCTTGGTTATGGATTTCAACAGGTATGACTGGAAATGTTTCACTGCTTTGAAAACAACAAATGCCTGTTGATCTACTACTGGGTAGTTAAGCTCTTCTCCTTTGATATCTGAGCTCATGAAGGCAATGGGTATCTCATTGCTTCAACATTCTTCTGCATTAACACAACAACATAAGATCGGTCAGAAGCAAAGGTATAAAGAGTGAAATCCTGAGAAAAATCAATACTCATCAAGGAAGGGGCTTCTATTATTGCTTTTCTAATTGAATCAAAGGCCTAACTTTCTTGTGGTCCCCAATGGTACAAAACATCCTTTTTAATTAAATTTTGTAATGGTCTTACCATTTCTGAGAAGCTTGGGACAAATCTTCTGACGAAATTAATCTTGCCAAAAAGGACTGCATGGATATTTTAGAAGAAGGAGGGGGAAGCTTAACAATAGCTTGGGTTATTTCAGGGTCAATAATCATTCCATCATTAGACACTATAAAACCAAGTAGTTTACCTTGCTCTACTACAAAGACCGATTTCTTAGGGTTGAGGGATATGCTAAACTTGGGACATTGTTCCAGGACAACCCTGAGGTGAGACAAGTGATCTTTCTTATTTTTAGAGAATATGGTGATATCATCAAGGTAGACCACGACCGACTGGTTAATGAGGCCATGAAAATAAATGTCCATTGCGCTCTAGAAAGTGGCGCCAACGTTTATCAGTCCAAAATGAATTTTCCTACAGGCATAAGTGCCCCATGGGGTGTGAAAGGTGGTTTTAAGATGATTTGAGGGAGACACGAGGACCTGGTTGTATCCCAAAAATCCATCTAGTAAATATAGTCTTTCGGAACCAGACACGTGCTAGAGAATTTGCTCCATTGGAGGAACATGGTAGTTAGCTTTATCAGATGCTTAGTTTAGGTTCCAAAAATCAACACAGAGTCGAATTTCACCACTTTTCTTCCTTATAGGGACTAGATTATACACCCATTGCATGTGCCTCACCAGGAAAATTATCTTTGCAGTTAGCAATTTATTTAGTTTTTTTTACAATGGGTTCCAATTTAGGGTGAATCTTCCTCAATTTATGTTGAAAAGGTTGTGTCTGGGGTTTCATGGGGATGACATGTTGTGTGATATTGGGGTCGAATGTTTTCAAGTCATCATATGTCCAGGCAAAAACGTCTTTAAATTCTTTAAACAATTTTATAAAAGCAGATCGTTCTTGCTTGGAACATCTTATTCCCAGATTAATATTTTGAGGATTGTCCTTTGTTCCTAAATTAAATGTCTCATAAATCAAAGAAGAACTGTTCGTTTTACAATTAACTGTCCCTCTAAATATATCATGCAAGTCATAAAATTTTTCTAGTCTTACAATATATCTGGGGATAGAGTTTACCAGATCAGATGTCGATTTAGGAGATCTAGGATCTGATATAACCGTGGAGTTTCGAAGGTTTTCATCGTGATTGTCTTCATCAATGATTGCACCTTGGAAGGTATCTTCCATATGCAGGAAGTTGATAATCTGCTAGTCATCGTCGAATACTCTCCAATTTGTAATGTTATCCGAGATCGATGGTATGAACAACAATTCATTTGAAAAGGCATTAGGGGAAAGACCTTCAGTGGGTAATAGTTTAGAAGCAACATTGGCCAATAAATCGACCTCTGAATTACTCAACCTAGGAATGGAATTTATGTTAAATGCTAAAAATTTATGCATCAAACTACATACCTTTGTCTGGTAGCTTTTTAGATGTGGTGATAAGCAATGTATGGAATTTCTTACCTACTTAACCACGATTTCTGAATCACCAAATACCATAAAATTCCACACATCCATATCCAAAGCTTTCATGAGTCCTTGTAGAAGTGTTTCGTATTCGACCGTGTTATTGGTACATTCGAACTCTAACCGGCAAGCAATAAAAGTCTTATTACCTGTAGGATCAATGAGTACACAAAAAACGGCTGCTCCTTCTCTGGATTTGGATCCGTCAAAGTATAAGGACCATATCTGTGCTTCGTCGGAAGTACTAGGAATATTAGTCAAATCTAATGTCTAAGTGTAGGTTGCAACTTCAGATTGTTGCCCAGGATTAGTGATAGGAGAGATTTCGTTCATGAAATTACTAAAGAAGGTATTCATTCCCTACATTTCAAATGAATTAGAAGATGTAATGAAAGGTTCATTTGCATCATTAAGATCCGTCATGGTATGTTTGAGATAGCGTTCTTTGTTTATCCTGATTTTGTTGGGTTGTCCATTTTCAGGCAGCCACAAGTGAGACCAATCAGTGGCAAAGTAACCGTGCAACTGCTTTGATCAATCCCTTCTTAGGAACAAACCATAAACTTCAGGGATATCAACTACGATAATATCAATTATCTGATGAACTTTCGGATTGGATGATAGTCTAATCAGTACATTTTTAAGCTCACCAATTACTTTAACGTTAGTTCGATCTAACTGAATGATTTTAAGGTCAAAAGGTTTAACTTCTGCATTTATTTTTTGGAAAAGAGATAGAGGCACCACATTTGATGATGCACTGGAATCAACCATGCAATTATGTACATTTCGATTAAAAATTTCAAAGGTTAACAAAAAAGGAGGGACATTTTTTCGAGCATTAACAACATAATTTTGTTGATTTTTAGTTGATGTCCCTAAAACAATTTTATCTACATTTCCTACAGTTTTTTTCTGCTAAGTCCCTTTTCTCTAGAGGTTTAGATGTTGTTCTAATTGGGACCTTTTTGGTAGTATTTAAATCAATTTCTGCTTATTTTTTGTATTTAGGATTGTTCTTTTTGTTGTTTTCAGTGATACTTTGAAGCATTTTCTGCAAAATAAGGGGGAATTTCAACAACTCAAAAGCAAAAATATTAGCCCTCAATTTTTTTAGATTTTTAATTTAATTGTATTCTAAAATAGGGGCTGCTAAGATTTGTTTAATTTCAGCTTGCTTTGATTGTTTTGGAAACACATTTTTACTCATTTCAAAAGAGGGTTTGTTTTGGGTTTTGCTTCTTGTATTGTAGGGGTGAACAATTTTGAAGTTTGCTTGAAAAATACTATCCAATAGGTGACCAAAAATAGAAGGAGTTGAATCTTCCTCTTCCGATACCCCTTCCTCTACTACATCTTCAGAGTTATCAAGAGGAACATAATCAGAATTAACATGAGCTTCTAGGATGGTTTGCAAAGCATACTGTAAACTTTCAAAATTTATACCTTCTGTGGTCGGGTTTGGCCGGTTGGGAGGAAAAGGTTTACTGAAAGGAGGTTTAAAACTTCCTTTGCTTGTTGATGCCTCCTCGGTTGATCTCTTCAGGTCAATGACCTAATTGGATAATTTTTTGAAATCTTTCTGCAAACTTTCTAGGTCTAAATTTTCTTGTTGATTCTTAAGTTGGGGTTGCCTAGCGAGAATTTCTACTTTCTTTTTAGAAGATGAAGTCATTTCAACTTCACTGCTAGTATTGTTTTTTAAGCTTAATATATCTTTTTCAATTTGGCTTGCCTCCTCAAAGGCTTCTAACAATGTGTTATTTTTATCCCTTTTGACCCATATGGTTATATTATTGTGCAAGGCTTTAGTGTAATATGCAACAATTAGACTTTCTGCAGGCATTGAATCTACAGGGATTTTATTCTTCAAAGTGAGAAATATTTGGTTAAAGTCTTTCACTTTTTCCTTAGGATTCATTTTTATACTGGAGAGTTCCATAACCAAGATTTCAGGAGATTTATCATCTCCAATTTTTTCCAAGAAACAAGTTTCAAACTTGTCCCAAGAGATGATGGTCTGGGGTTATTGGGAAAAATACCATGTGGAGGCATTTACCTCAAAATTATAAGGGAATAATTTGCATACTACATCCTCGTGTTCAACACTCTGGAGTTTAATGGCCAACATAAAAATTTTGATGTGATCCTCAACAGATTGTTTAGAATCTGGATCAAATTTAGGCAACCATTTCTCTGGGTGTTTAGGTAATGGGTGCTAAGGTTCGGGTACAACCATGACATCTTGATCAAGCCAAGGCCTAGTAGGGTTGTTTTGATTTTCCATGGGAGTTGGTGGTGTCGAAGGCTAAGATGGTTCTGATGAAGAACTGCTTTCGTTTGAAGACTCTCCCCCTAAAGAGGATGGAGATGAATCAGAAGGGGAAGGTGGAATACCCAATCATCCGGCTCCGAGGATAGGTGTTTCTGTAGGATTGGTAGTTTTTTCACCTAATGAGTTTTGGAGCAAATCAGTGCCTTGAAGTTGTTCTCGGATGTCCGAGAAATCAAGGGGTTGATTAATTGGCCTACCAAGTTGTCTAATACAGGCTAAGGCACTATGTGTTCTTATGAGTGATTGACGAACAATTTCTTGGATGTCGACCCCTTGAGGAACTGGTGTCACTGGTTCGACATGAATCTCAGAGTTATCATTTGAGGTAGTTGTTGTTTTAATTGTAACGTTATTATCTGAGAGACTATGCATTACGACAGGGGAGAGTGTGTGTGGGGGAGGAGTCTTTCAACCTCCACATGCCATCAATTAAATTCAGGCCCTCCTTCTAGTGACATTTGTTGACGGGCATAAGTGACACACCATAAAATGGAAGGATAGATCCAGACCAGGGTTGTCTAATTTGTTGATATTATGGTAGCTGCGGGAGGTATTTACCTCCACGTGTAAACCTGACGAGAATAGAAGACTCCGGGAAGCAAGAGAAACCCTAATGAGTTGGCTAATAACCCTAGAAGACTTGTCGGCTCAAGA
>SNQJ01S0087551.1:33568-45130 GCA_010110895.2 Picea sitchensis
TTGGTAAGTGCGCCATAGCGGGATGTTACACACAAACCCTTTTTGAAGTGTTGTTATTATAACAAACTTGTCGCAACATCCATTAAATGCAACATATTTATAGATTTTATAACATCGCAATTCCGATGATCATTGACCAGATCAAAGTTGACTTGGTCAAAATACTAGGTGACCGTTAGAGGGGGAAAACCTAGTTTCCACAACGTCGCAACTACGACAATTATCTTCACAAACGTGGCAAGAGAGACGACTATGTCACAAACGTGGAAAGAGATATGACTATGTGGAAAATGTGGCAAGAGTGACGACAATGCGGCAAGAGAGACAACAATGTGGCAAGAGAGATGCTATCGGGCAATATGTTTTTTTTTTTTTAAATTTCCTCTATTTTTCGACAGTATGGTCAATTTTGTCCATAATGATGCAAATAGAACGTCGAAATTTTTACAATATGTACTAGTGTAGGTGTGGGAGTTGAGGGGTTCCCATTATTTTGATGACTTAGTTCAATACTTATCCTTGTAGAATCACAATTCTGATAAGTGGAGGTGTGTGTACCACGTCTAAAAACTCTACACCTTTTAGAAGGAAAAGTCTCGAAATCCGGTGGTAAATGTAACAAGAGGTGAGACCAGTGGGGAAGCTGGTCCGACTCCACGATGAATTAATAATCAAGATATAAAAAGAAATCCTAAGGCCAACTAGTAATCAAAGAGAACACCAAAAATAATCAAACGACCAATATGCACACAAACAGGATAAAGTGGCTGAAAGGGGCATCCCTCCCTAAAGTAGGTATGTCTCACCCAAGAGAGGCTTGAGACTCTGTTGCTAAAGATCGGAGGTATCAGAATCCGTTATAAGGGCCCTTATGGGATTAACAACCAGTTAGTCAGATCCCCCGAGAGAGGTAATCCTCCATAAAGGTTGTGTGTTGTCTGACCCTTATCTGACCCAGGGTACCTGCAACATAACCCCTACAAGTAACCTATGTGGTACCTAATTCAAGAAACTAATCAACCATGATATAACCGATGCACAGGAGAATAGTTGTAAGTCAGGTCCATCGTATGGGTAGGGTATCAAAGCCCGAAACCTTGAAAGCATCGCCTCTCACGGAGGTAAGGGAATTAACAAGATCCCTAGAAATATCTCTGACGCTAGGAAGGTATCGGGGGGATATCACTTCAACCGAATTCACACGACCTCATGTTTAACTCTGGTGTAAGCAGAGGCTCCCAATATTACCGATTATACAATGGATTTATCCACTCCCTTAGTCAGACACATATGTTGATTTAATAGCCTTGGAGAAGTTTACTCACAAAATCCTATTCCAAGGCACTAAATCCTAAGCTAGTTGGTGCACCCTAGAAAATAAAATCATTACTAATCAATTTTAAATTATAACACTAATTTTAATGGCCTTGATTACTCAAAAGGCGCGGTCGTGAAACTAGTGATGTTATGACTCAACAAGTAAAGTAAATGAATATGAAAACAATGCAAAGTCCTAACTTCAATTTTCAATGAATGATATGCTTCTTTAAAAAATGCAATTCTCAATTCAATTCTACATTTCTAAATAAAATGCAATCTTTCTTTACATGCACTAAGATAAGTGACAAAAGACTCAAGAGATGAAAATGCCAAGCAATGTAAAATGCCTAATATTTTTGTATTTTCAATATAAGAAAAATTGAAAATGCGAGGACTGAACAACAACTTGATATAAAAACTCTATTGTGTATAGACAGAGATAGACCAAGTAGGATATCAAGTAGCAAAAATCCCATCCTAAGGTTCAAGGACAATCAAAATGAAAATATGATGATAAAGGAACCACCCAAAAATTCAACCAAAGATAGGTTTCCTGTCATACCACAGACACTTAACAGTCACTACAGAGGCCCAAGAAGACTTGACAATCATCAAAACCTACCCAAAAACCGCCAAACCAAGCAATCAAGAAAAAAAGGTTGATGTACATGACTGTTCAAGGGAAAATCATGTATGTACGCAGCTTGCAGAAGGACAGAACGCGTATGTGCGTGATTGTCAAACAAAAACCCACGTACAAGTGTCAAAACACTGCCAAGCTAAGGAGAAGGTTGAAATACTCAGACCCATAGTGAACATAGGTTGTCAAGCAATCATATGACAAGAAACTCAATATGAACTAGAGAAATCTAATGAGAAAAACACTCCAAACCCCGAAAAAGAAGATCCAATCCCCAGTATGGTCACCAATTCTGTTACAAGGAAAATATCTCTATGGAAAGGGGTAAACCACAACAGAAGGAAATGACTGCAGAAATCAACTCTATTCCCAAGTATGCTATGTAAACAAATATGCTAGCAAGACAAGATAAAGTGCCTACCTCGTCCAGACATTCGATGAATTCCACCGCTGAGCACTTGACCCAAAGCGATACACCTACAACTAGTCCTCAACAACCAAGCAACGTAAGCATATGGTGATAATATATAATGTTAGCATATTCAATAGCATAATCCATCAACATTCATAACAAATACTCCCATGGAATAATAATTCAAATATTTGCGAGATATTAATTGGATGAGAAAATACTATTTCTGTTAAGATATAATCAACATAATTGAATAAGTTACAGACTTCCATGTTGGCACGGTTCGAAACTGAGAAACTGAGTTCCTTCCATCTGGGCCTCCACCCCTTCAATCCTCCACCAAAGGCAAGATCATATAAGAGAGACAATGACGTTCTCAATCAATAAGGGAAGAGCTTGGGGGCTGAACAATGTGTTCAGACTTAAAGGACAAAGGGATGCAAACTCAATGTGAAGTGAATACTTCCTCCATAGTAAATTTTCTCTTCAAAGTTGAATTCTTTGTCCTCTTTTCCATAGCTCGGAATTGGCCCATTTATAGCCTTCAAGTGGAACTTAAGGGCCGAGTTGGAACGTTTCCAGTATATGGAAGGCCAAGGATCATTGATCTCCTGTCATGACATGGAAACTTGACACTATTTTTCAATTTTGGACACAAATCCTGATGTACGCAGGATCTAGTGGTGCAACTTGCGTATATGCATGTTGTATAGTAGGCAATGTGCGTATATGTGGAAAAAATATATTTTTAGCTCTGGGATTTGCAAAAAATGGATCACAAGTCTGCATAGGGAAATGGAAAAAGGCCTTCTGTGAAAGATTACATAGGATGAGGAAAATATTTGTATAACACATGGAAGGATCCCGAGAACCAATGGCTACAACTACTCTACTGCATCAAGGAGGAGGACGTATAAATGGCCATCAAGGATTGGAAAGATGACTGGAGAGTTCCAATCTTGAATCAAGAGATGTTCACAAATAAGTAGATTGATGCAGGGCAAGGACATACACCTGCATGAGACAAAATGGCACCCAAGAAACCAAGGACAGGTCAAAACCCGACGCAACAAAAGAAAGGGGGTGTGTCCAAGAAAGGTACCCGGGTGGGGAAGAAGAACAACACCCAGGTGCCACAAGAAGAGGACAAAGAGACTAAGATAGCACAAGGGACCACATCAAGTGATACTCAGCAGGAGCAAGGCCAGACCAAGAGGCCAATAGATAAAATACCAAGTTTTGTTTGATACATGGAAACCCCTCCTTGAATACATAAAGAAAATTCAGAAGACAATAGTGATTATGGAATGCCTCTAATGAGTTGTTGGAAGAATTCGGAGTGGAGATTATGATGGACAATGATGATAGAAACCTTCATGAAGTAAGGATGGTAGAAGTTGAAGAAAGAAGGGATGTTATCCAGAGAGTTATTGAGTATATTACAGTGGTTAGAAAAGAGGATTTAAATAACCATTTTATGAAGCCAATGAGACTAATCACATTGGAAAAATGTTTTATCAAGAGGATTGAGCGGGGCTTAAACCTGGAAGTGACAACAAATATTTGTGATGGCGAGTTGAACTTGAAGAATATGCATCTAAACAAACTAGAAACGATCTTGGAATATTACACATCATGGAAAGAATATAGAGACAAAATGGAACTTCAGAAGATCTCATGATCTTGATATTTTGTAACTGACCCTTTTCATTTTAATTGTTTTTTACTTATGTAAAGTCCGAAAGGAGAATGTGAAACAATGGGTCAGAACTATCATTGACATGATGGCAGTTACCAAATGTAAACAATCTCCCTTTTATTTTTATGAAAGGGAGCACTGTGAGGTGAATGCCACTTTTTCTTGTTGTATATTGGAACAATATGTTTACTGTTAATGAATAGAGAAAGAGACATCTAGGAAATTTCGGATTCAGATATGTTTATATGATATTTTTATTTGTGCATATGTCTATTTCGTTAAAGTGATTGAACATAGTTATATGAATTATTTCACATAGTTATATGAATTATTTCTTCACTTTGTTCTTGATATTGATGTTTTCTTTAATTTCCTTATGAGTACAAAGACATTTTCATTAGTATAATATGCAATTAATTGTTCTTATATCTATATCATTGTTAATTTTATTCATTACTTTCATATATGGATTTCTTCTTTTGTTGGTAATGTCAGTTTTCATTGTGATCATACTCTTTTAGTTTTCTCCTAATCAGGATAGGTTAGATTAGTATATAATGCACTTATAATAGTTTTATATAGCGTTGGTTAGTTCTTAGTTCATATTTTAATTCTTGTGAGAACATTATGTTCTTAGATTCATATTTTAAAATATTTTAGAGTGGCAACCAACCCCACATACTAGTCATAAATTCTATCCCAAATGAGAGTAGGTCTAATTGGGACCTACCATTAGGAATTCTCCCTTACATGCTTGACAAGACATTTGGACCCATCAACATTCTCCACATGCCATCCTTCTACTTGGTTATACCCCTTGATCATTTCATCTTCAATCACTTTTTGTCTTTGTGTTGTCAATGTCCTAATGCCTATGGACCTTTGTTCCATATACTTTGTATCATCTTCTAGATTTTGAAAATTTCTTTTTTCCCTTGGTTTTGAGTCTGTGATATATTGAATCGACCTTAATTCATCACTCATTAGCCTCATCTCTTGTTGGTCATGTATCCTTTAAGGCACTACTTTATCTTCACTAGCTATAGTTGAATTTGTATTCTGTGATGGGGAAAATTACCTCATGCAGAGGGGCCCTATTGATTCAACTACTATAGATGGGGACAGTCCCAAGAATATTTTTTTTATGCTCTCTTAAGCTCATTCTACTCATCAATCCACAATACAATGACCAATTGATGGTTTTGAGGAGTCATAATAAATTCTTTGCCTCCATTATTCCTATATGCTTGTAAGGAATATATATTCTTTTATCCTTCAATTATCCTCTTGTTCATTGTTTTGAGTGAACTCCTCCCAAATCCAAAAGAAACTAAATCATCATCAATCATGAAAACATACATCCCACAACCCATATCTTCAATCTTACTCCTTAATCCACATACCTGTAAATTTCCTTCCAAGCTTAGGATTATGTAGGAATGACCATTTAAATCTTGTTGTTCTTTATGTGTATACTTTTCCTCTTGAACCACTTGTTCTTATACAATCTGGTGGTTATACTTTGTACTCATGTTGTATACCTCTTGTTTTGCACTTTCTTCTTGTGCAAATGCCAAAATATGTTTTACATATTTTTCATTCCATTCTTCTACACTAATTTGTAAAGCACATATCTTCCTTTCCCATCTCATCCACTTGTGCATAAATCATCTAAAAATAATCTTAGCCATAAATTATATCATGTTTGAACATAAAATAAAAAATCATTCAACCAGTAATCCATACCTGCAAATTGAAGGTTGAATCCACATAACTGTATATTTCTAGTTGAGATCATAAAATTATACTTCCCATTTGTCAATTGGTTAATAGTTTGTACATACTTTTAAGAAAACATTCAAGTTCATAGGTTATTTATTTCTTAAAGAAGAAATCGTATGACAAACAAATTATACCTTCACCATCGTGGATATTCTCCTCCAAACTTATGACCATTAATTTATGCTTCTTTGCCATTATTACTTCAACTCTATTGTCATCTTTCAAAACAACATACCTTTGTCCAAATTTCGTGATCTCCTCTAGTCATGTTGTAATCTTTTGGGCTAAGTTCTCTTTTTCAGCCTCCATTTCATCTCTTGGAGTCTAAAACTTCTCCTTGGCTCTATCTTCTTCTAGTCCTTGATGATATTCTTGGCTCTTTCCTCTGTCTTTTTCTTCCGTAGACAACTTTGCATCCTCTTATTGTTTGTGATCTTGTTGATATGATTCATTCTTTGTGGCAGTTTCTTTTCCAACTCCACCATCTTCAGTACCTGTAAACACATGCTCAAATAAAAAAATAGTTTTTAAAACTAGAGACTTCTATGTCCCATTTGATGATTCAAACATCTCTTTCTTGTGTTACTCTGAGCACTCGTGAGATTCTCGCCATCTTCTCCAAGGATTGATCCTTGTTTAGGTTCAAAAAAGTGAGCTGATTGTCATGCTTCCACATGCTTTATGTATTTAGCTTCTATGAGTCTTCCCCTGTCTTCAACCAAACATTCATCCTATGTTTCAATTTTCTGGCAAACAAGTTCACAATAGGCCATTGAACCTTCTTCTTTAGAACCCATCCACTATTCTGGGCTTCCTCAATTGTTTCATGTAGAAGCTTCATCATATCATTCAGTTTCTCTTTCAACTCAGCTATCTCCCATTCAAATTCATCATCACTCAAATTTTTGTGGCTTCTTTCCTATGAACCCTTTGTTCGAATATTTCTAGTCATAATAATATCTTCCTTTGTGTGTTTCTTCATGCTCAACTATGAGTTGCAAATGTCCTCTCCAATAACAAGTCTATTTCATCCTGTTACAAAATACCTCACCAAGTTGTTTTCCTGAACCTAACCTTTTGGTATGGTTCTATCCACTAGAACACTCTGAGATTCTTTTGCTCCTAATATACTATAGCTATAGGCTTCTTCAATTCACTTATATTGTACTGACTCCAATCTCAACTAGAATTCATTAAGGGTCTCTACCACAACCTTTCTTTATGTTATCTCTATCACAACTCTTCTAGCTGTAAGACACTATCACAATGTCTTCTCTATTGCTCCATTCCAGAATTAAAACTCAAATAACATCCATCCTTACCTCATAGACTCCATTTTATCTGCACTCAACAATTTTCCTCGGCTTTGTTCATCTTCTCTTGTTGAAACTATCTTCTACACTTTTGCACGACTTCACTTGCTAGAACTATCCTTGTATACATATCCTCTATTGCAGATCTTCTCATAGGTTTGGGCATGCCTTTATCTTCATCTTATAAATTCCTCTCAACTTGTGAGTATCTTGGGCTCCGATTTCATCTTCCAAAAGAGCTTTAGTGCACTCTGATACTAATTAATGTAGACCTATACATAGAGCTTCTATACTCTTGTTGGTTTCTATTCATTATATTATCGTAACAGAAGGGAAATACAATCACTACAGGAATTTCTTGAGGCATTACGAGAATTTRTTGAGAAAATTTCCTATCTCATACAATGAGGAATGCATGTATAACTTGTATCTCCAAATATCCCTTCATTAACTAGCATCTTCATATCAATTTGATTCTCTCCATCCATTACCAATCATCACAATTTAATTTTTTCTATTGCTTGATAGAAATCTATGCTCGATCCCATCCACCTAGGGTATAGAATTTCCACTGTCAACTTGACAAGGAATGAACGTTTGGAACTGATCAGTCATCAATTATATAAAAAGATAGGTCCTTTGGTAAAAAATAATTTACTCATGAAAACCAAATCTTTGTTACAGGAAACTAGAAATGGGCTAGACCCAAATTGTTTGAGAGGCGATTAATCCAAGATCATCTTTTGATCCTAATGAAATTTTGAGACACACCAAATGATAGAGTATCTGGAGCACGAGGGTTTATTTATAAGGGAATACATTTGAATTTAAGGCACAGGAGTACTTTTAGTTTGATATTCACAAATGACCTCGCCATGCACACAAACACCCAACCATTCTACCACGAGCTTATTACTATCACGAGCTCTACCAACGATTCTACCACGATCTCTACCAACGATTCTATCACGAGCTCTTACTATCACGAGCTCTACCAACGATTCTACCACGAACTTATTAGTATCACGAGCTCTACCAACGATTCTATCACGAGCTTATTACGAACCATTCAATGTATTTGAACTTGCAGATATTATACACTGATTGTCAGACTTATACATCAAAACTCCAAATATGTGTTCAAACTTATCAAAATCATCATTTGAACTTAGTCAACATACAAAGGATTAAGCACTCTGAAACTTACATAGGAAAAAGGAGAAAAACAACCAAAAAGAGTCCATAATATAATTTTTATTGAAATAGAAAACTCCTTCTACACCTCAATGTTCTTCCCAATCACTCGGATTCACTATGTTCTTTCTCTAGCGAGCTCCAAAATAAAACGCAGTCTATCTCTGCCCTAGCTTTCCTCTCTCTTTCCCGAATGCACATTTTCTTGGCCCCCCTTACATGCTTCGAGAGCTTGCATTTTATAGCTGGAAGATAATACTTCCAACTCATCAACAAACATTTAACTAGATACTGGAAATCTGTAATATGATCCCTAAAATCTTTATGAAACCTCAAAATCTTATAAAGTCAGTTTAAATTACAATACTTGGAACAAAACACATCCTATCTAAACCTTCTAGAAATTTACATAATTTCATGGCAATAAGGAAACCAACTTCCTCTCGTAAATTCTACGACTTTCTAGAGGTCAACTACAATGTGAATTTGGGATAGATGCTCCTGCATCACATGTTAGGATTGGGAGTCAACAAAATTCATCGAAGTGGATTCTTTTTTAAATGTTGTAAACTCTCATCTAATGTGTCTCTCCTAGTAGTCTCTCCTAGTAATTGTCCCACCAATATAAATATACTTATTTCATGTAATTTGGTCAATTTTCCCAAATAGTGAGTGTTGTTTTCAAAAAAAGCATAGATGATATTCAAAAAATGGCTCCAATAAATGTAGCAACCATAGTTATTTTTATACCATTGCCACCATTACCACCATTACCAATGTTTAGTATCTAGATATTTAAACACCCACTCTAAGATTAATTAGGTCCTTAGTAATTCCATGAAGAGAGAAATAGTGTTCCATTTGTGTAACCCATCTAAAGGAATCAAAACCATCAAAATTGTTCATGTCTACCTTTGGAAAGTGGTTCCATGAATCGTGATCATGAAATGGTGAATGTGTTTCTTTCTCTTTACTTGTTAAGGATTCCCCCTTGGTTGGTATATTGATACCAGAGTTGTACATAGATACCTAAACATATGGTTGAGATTAGTTAAAAGGTGTTTGGCGAAAGATTCAATCTCAGGAACCTTGGATTCAAGTTGTTGGTGCTTAATATGTAGATCTTAAGTTTTATTCTCCATGGATTCCATGTTGCAAGTGTGGACCATGGGACCACATAAGATCTCACTGAAGTATTATTTATTCCCAACTTATCTCATTATAACCAATGGATTGAAAAGAGTCTTTTGAGATATACCATGAACATTATACTATCAATTCCACACAAAAATGGTTATTATAGAGGTCATCCTATGAAATCAATGTGACATAAGGAATATTTTGAGATAGGTCTCCCACAATGGTGCTAGAAGGACCTATTATTTTTTTTAATGTTATTGGGAATATTACTGTGGCGACAAAAATATGAAATTCCTTCTATACTCAAAGATGTAGGAATTTGTTGACATACTGCAAAGCCTAGGGTTTTTAGGCTCTTAAGGATAAAGAAGTGTCAAGTGTTATATTTCTCTAATAGATTGAATGATTTTCAACAATAGTACTTGGTCAAATATTTCATGACACCAACTAAGGATAGGCCATGCCCTTAGTCATACGACTCAATTCCATGGTAAGTGAGAGTGATATCCCATAGTGCCATTCTCAATTGTACTATAGCAACATGATGGCAACATATTTAACATTGGTTTTGGGTGTGCCTATAGGGTTTCCAATATACCCTAGTGTATGTGGAAGACAATTTTGTATACAAGTTCTATGTTATGTAGTACTACTTGAAGGGGTACCAATAGAGGTTACAAAGGTGTCCAACTAGGTGGCACCACTTGTATTTTTTGCATATATTCTTTCAAAAATACAGATTTACCCATCAAACAACATATTTTCGTGGTATTTAAAGATGTTGGAACACATCTGTGGCCTAAAAAGATTCTGCTAAAATTTGAACACATGCTAGCTTAGGAAGAGATTTCATACCACTTGTAGTGTTCCTCAACCGTTGGACTTGAAACACAATCCAGGTATGCAAAGATTATAAATGTAGAAAATAAGATACAAGAGACAAATAAGATGAAATATGCAAAATATACCCTTGTATAAATGATTAGAATAAATAAAGAAATCTTCACTTGCCTCTTAAGGTATAATGACTTTTCACCGAGTAGAGCTACAATTACAATGATACTTGACAAAAACATGCCATGGCCTCCTAGCTCTTTAAATAGATTCTCAATAAAAAAAACCTTAACTACTTGTGGTCCCATCAACAATGAGTACCAACTTCTTGGTGGGTCTTATTTAATAAAGGTGACCATTTTTACATTGAATATCTATCCACTACTATCCAAAAGACCTTATTCAAAGAAAATGATTGAATACATTAATTGACTAACTCCTAAGTAACCTATAAAATAAAGAGGTTAGGGTAAGACCCTAAAAACATGACTATCTCCTAAGTTTTCCTTATATGTTAATTTATTCTTCTATACTAATGTACTTGCACTAATTTGAACTATATCTATAACAACAATTAGTATACCAAAATACTAAAACAATGTATTACAATGTATTAGTAAAACCAAACTTTTACCTATAAAAAAAATGCTCTAAAAAAAATGCTAATATGTCTATAAACTCCAATTATCATTTTGGTTCATGCCAAAACTTGACTAGTAGAATATATATTTCACAAAAAATGATTTTGCATTAATAAACAAATCTATATTCCACGCTTAAAAATTCTTCTATGAACTTCTCTTTAACATGACTCCTTCGACCATAGAATTAGTTAATCTTGAATCTTTTTAAAATCAATATGTCGTATGTAATGATGAAACCTCTTTTGTCACTGCCACTTCTCCATAGTTACAATTCTACCAGCCAAAAGGGCCCTTTCTACACCATGTTATAATGACCAAAAGGGTTTGAGTATCATGGTGATTATTAGTAGAGGATAAAACATATTTATAGTTATCACTTCAAGACAAATTATTTTAATTGAAATATCGTGTAGACAATTTTTTTTTTAATCTATAATTTAATTTATTTTATTTAAAATGGTTAAGTTTTAATGAAATTAATATAATATATTATTTAAATTAACTAATTATATATCTAAACATGGATTATAAATAAACAATAATTCTTAAAATAAATTATTGTATTTACTTTTAAAATAAAATAT
>SNQJ01S0087551.1:46386-67283 GCA_010110895.2 Picea sitchensis
CCTATACCCATATTAGATCTCATTTTCAAAATATTGATCACACTACCAACCTTCCTAACCTCTTAACTCAACAAAAGTATGGTGATCTTGGAAAGCTTCTCTTAATGCTTTTCGAGCACAGAAACAAGATTCTAAAGAATCACAAGTAATCACTTACCCTCTTAAGGTTCGATAGACCAATTAAATCTTAGTGAGTGTTAATTATCATCATCACCAAATAAACAATAATTCTTAAAATAAATTATTGTATTTACTTTTAAAATAAAAATCTATAAAAAAATGATAATTAAATCATTAAAATATTATCATCATTTTATTTTTATAGATTATAAATAATAAATAATTCTAAAAATAAGTTATTATATTTATTTTTAAAATAATAATTTATAAAAAAAAATAATTAATTTAATAAAATATTATTATCAAATTATATAAATAAAAAAAATCATGATTTGAAATATATATATATATATATATATATATATATAAGTTTAAAAAGTTTTGGTATCAAATCTTATTGAATTCTTTAAATATTATCATCAAGTTAGATAGATAAAAAAATCATGATTTAAAAATTTTATATATATATTTTTAAAAAGTTTTGGTATCAAATTTTATTGAATTCTTTAAAATTAATTGTGAAAAGAAAAAGGTTGCATTATGCCCATGTATTTTTGGAAAAGTTGAGTGTGAATTATCTAAGTATTCATGTATGTTTAAAATAATTTTGAAAATGTCTTTAATATTTATTACGTTAAGGGTTCCAGTGGTAGATGTCCTTGTGCAGAAGTTCACATAAGTCTTTGTATCAAATTTCAATGAGTATTTTGGGGTTATTTGTACACATGGTTGGGTTAGGTACATTAGGTTAGGCACACTATTTCTAGTGACTCTAATATGATCTTTCTAATAATTCATGTATATCTAAATTAATTTTAGGACTTATTTCTATTTTTTTTTTGGAGAGATGCTAAAAAAATACTATAACTTTGGTTTATATAATGTAACATTTTTTTAGACCTATTGTCTAGGCTAAAAACACATTTACTTAGTTAGCTTAACCAATTTGTTAGCAAATTGGCTAATTTTATTATAATGTTTAATTCAAATCCTCTAGATTAAATGCATTAATTAATTTAGGTTGACTTAAAAATGTTATAACAAATGTGGAGAAAATATCTCCAATCAATCTATATAATTAAAAAAAATATTAAATAATTTTATATGGGTACTTGGTTTAATCTAATTGATTGATGATTTTATTAAAAATATCATTCACAAACATACATTCATTCAAAATAATTAAAATATATTATAAACTAAACAATTATAAATTTATAATTATTAAATTAAATTGATACATATAATTTAAAATTTTTACATAAATAAATAAATGGTTTAGATATGTAGATACTTTATTTACTTCTAGATTTAAATTCGTAAGTGTATATATCTTATTTATTTCTAGAATTGAACTTGTAACCATTTATGAGGAAAAACATATTCTTAACCATGAAGCCTACTTAGGCTCACTCAAGTTGTATATGTATATAATTAATACTTGATGTTGCTAGAAACACATGATTTCACTAGAGATACCTTTGATGGAGCATTTGGTATGGATAATATTTAGATTAAAATCTAAAACTATTTTGATTTTTTAATAGTTGATTTTCCTCCAATTAAAAAAACATGTTAACTATCCAAAACCCAAATAAATATTGCTTTCCTTAAATAAAAATCTTCTTGTACAAAAATTAACATAAATCTCACGATCAAATCTCAAAGAGTACCTTGGAGTTACTTGTACCTTAGAGCACATGGTTGGGTTAGGCACACTAGGTTATGAACACTATCTCTAATGGCTCTAGCAAGGGGTTACTTGTCCGCATGGTTGGGTTAGGAACACTAGGTTAGGTGCACTATCTCTAATGGCTCTAGCATGAATTTTCTAATGATTCATACATATTTAGATTAATCTTAGGAGTTATCCCTACTTTCATGAGAGATGCTAGAAAATTGCTATAATTTTGGGTTATATGACGCAACATCTTTTAAACCTATTGTTTAGGCTTAAAAGCACATTTACTTTGTATTATTGGGTTAAGAACACTAGGTTAGGTGCACTATCTCTAATGGCTCTAGCATGAATTTTCTAATGATTCATACATATCTAGATTAATCTTAGGAGTTATCTCTACTTTCCTGAGAGATGCTAGAAAATTGCTATAACTTTGGGTTATATGATGCAACACATAAAAACACATTTACTTATGTATCGTTAGCTTAAAAATCTTATCAACAAATGTGGGGGAAAACATCCCCAATCAATCAATATAATTAAAGCAATTATTGAATAAAGAATTTTCCATATATATATAATATATGGTTTAGATGGTGTAGATACTTTACTTACTTTTAGATTTGAATTTGGAGGTGTACATATCCTACATACTTCTAGATTTGAAATAGTGACCACTTATAAGGAAACACATGTTCTTAACCATTAGGCCCACTCAAGTTGTACATGTATGTAATTAATACTTGAAGATACTAGAAGCACATGAATTCACTAGAGATACCTTTGATGATGAACATTTGGTATGGATAATGTTTAAGTTGAAACCTAAAACTATTTTAATTGGCTAAGAGTTGATTTTCCTCGAATTAAGAAAACATGTTAACTATCCAAAACCCAAATACATATTGCACATGCCAAAAGTAAAAGTCAATTAACTGATAAACCACCAACTTATCATTTTAAATGGGCTTGAGTGGGCCTAATGGTTAAGAACATGTCTTTCCTCTTAAAAGTTCACATGTTCACCATGAAAATCTGACCAAATTAAAGCCATTTTTTTAGCCTGAAAAAAAAAAAAAGGATTACTCACTAGTTAGGTTACTCCTATATCAAATCTCAAACAGATTTAGGTTTACTTAATACCTGACCAAAAGTCCAACTCGGCGGCTCTTTCGTTTTTATCTCTGGCCTTGGATGTCAGGTAGGTCACAATGAATCTTTGGAGTGTTTACGCCTGTTTCCCATTACAACATCAGACGGTCGCCATGCTTTTCTTGCGATATGCCGTGGACTGTCTTATCTGTTGAGCGTTAATGCCTATTCATTGTCTACTCATTCATTCATTGGCCACAATATCAGTAAAAAGAAGAAAAGACGTACCCATGCACATCCAGATTGAAAGCTATGTTGCGTACGTTTCAGAAAGATCAATGCTGCCAAAAAGACGGAGCATTGAGCGCCCACTTCCCTGTCCTATTCGCTGATTCGACTGGAACAGACATGACATGAGCTACATGCATATCCAGAATGCCCATCACATTAATTCAACTTACATGAATTAATGCTGCCAAGGAATCCATCCCGATTCCCAGCTCATGCGCTTCACAGGACTAGATAATTTTTTCTTCGTCATATCCCACCTCATGTGTCACATGAATAACCAGTCTGTATGTACTTTTAGAATCAATCAATATTCCTGTAAAGATGCAGACGATGCGGAGCTCGTGCAGTGTTGGAATTTGATGGTTTAAGGTCAATATTTATAACAGACTGTGAAAAACACCAATCAATTCATCAAAACACGCGAGTAACATTGTTAAAACTGTTGGGTGAATAATGTTTTTGAAATTCCAACTCTGATTTGACTCGCGCGCACTAAGCTGTCGCCTTTCGAGCTCTGTTTATGAAATTCTATTATGAGATCCCTGCAGCTTCAAAGCAAAAGAAATGGACCACAATCAAAGGACAGCAAATGTGCAGAGATATATGCTGTTCAAGTTTCACGTGCATCAGCTCCGAGCCATGGAATCCTCCCGGCCATGGAATCCTATGGAGTGTTAAAAGGAATTAATAAAGCCTGTACTTTAACCATTTAGAGGATTTCATTTTTTTTTTAGATGCGAGTAGGTTAAAGACCAAATGGCTTTTTGGTCGAGGCATTGATTGAAGCGTCTGAAACTGGGTGATGAAAATATTACAAATGGATTCAAAATCATTAAATATCGAAAACTTCCGGGCTTTTGTATTTTACAATCTTAAGAAATAAATTGGCCATTCGAACAACAGTTTTCTCTGGTTTTAAAAATCAACATCTGAACAATTTTGTTTGTCAAAATCACAGTACATTTTGTTTGTGTGTCAAAATCACAGTACCGGGTAAAATGATACGGAAAACCTAAAGTTTGGAAATTTTCAGATTATAATTCAAAGATATATAAATTTATATTATATTTTAATATATTTTTAAAAATTATATTACATACATATCGTCAGTTTATTATATATTTTTAAAAATAATACATATAGTCAGTTTAAACACTTGAAGGTAAAACATTTAATTTATTTATAAACTTAACAAAATTAATAAATATAATAAAAATAATATAACTACTTTTTATGGGTAAGGAAGTATTGTATTTCTTGATGTCCTAAGTAGTATGCATGTAATCATAGTCTTCCTATGAAAAAAGTAGTTAGGAATGATAGGAAAAACCTAAAAATTGGAAATTTTCAGATTATAATTCAAAGATTTATAAATTAATATTAATTTTTTTTATTATATATTTTAATATATTTTTAAAAATTATATTACATATATATATGGGCAGTTTTAACAGTTGAATGTAAAATATTTAATTTATTTATAAACTTAATAAAATTAACAAAATTAATAAAAATAATATAACTATTTTTTATGGGTAAGGAAGTATTGTATTTTTTGTTGTCCTCTCTTTCACTAGGAAACACATGTTCTTAACCATTACCCCACTCATATTGTATTAATAATTATGGTTATTAATATAATTAAATAATAACTATTAGTGAATTATGGATTTGCTTTTTAAAATAGAAACTACTAATATTTTCTTATTATCAAGATTCAAGAAGACATTAAAAAGATAGGTGGAAAGGCTCAAAAACCAAATACAGTGAGAAAATAAGTGTGCAAGGTGTTTTCTAGCAAATTTCCATCAGTGAAATTGCAAATTGATATTAATGAAGCAAATTTCCATCAGTGAAATTGCAAATTAATATTAATGAGCCTTAGTTGCATGGAAGTTCTAAATCCTTGATTTTTTTTTCCCTCTCAACCTTCACTTTTCAACCATGTGATACTATTACTTCCAAGTGAGCACCTACACAACATTTGTAACTTATACAATGTACTTGCAACCTTCATTTATAGAATTTGTAACCTGTAATATGAATGGCCTTTTCTATAGAATTTATAACTTATATTATATATGCTTTTACACAAAAATAAACATTCAAATTTAAAAAATTGTTATTATATTATATATTATAATACATATTATTATTATATATTATATATTTCATTTGCAGGATTAAGTGAAAGTCACTGATCATATCACAGATGGATAATTGCATGTTTATATTTTTATGTTTAGATTATATTTTATAACTTTATTATTTTTTCTTTTCCATTGTTATTAAGGCCTACTAATAGTTTTTTCTATTAAAGAAAATTCTATTAACAAATATAGGAGTTGAGTTATGCACATAATCCAAAAATAATTTGAATTATGGTTAGTTCACATAAATGGACTTAAGTTGAAATATAGTGGTTGAGATGGGTAGCATGATGCAAAAAATCACACATAATTTTTCATTTTTTTTTGCTCATTTGACTTACACATAATAAGGAAACTTGGTGTTTCTAAGTTAAGTAGAATGATATGAGTATTTCACATTGTTTTCCTCTCAATAATTTGGGGTTTCTCATTTTACTTCATTCATTTGACTTGCATGTAACAAATAACATAGGAGAGGAAATGAAAAAACAAGAAAGATTTTGATAAAAGGAAAAGAAGATGATCACATAAGGAGAGATTTTGTACACACTATTATTTTTTGTAGGTGATTTGAGATGAAAATAACAATCCAAAATGTACACAAATCAAACAAGAAGAATCATCATTCTTTCCATCTAAATCTTCTTAAGAAGTTGGGGTTTACAAATTAAGTATAATGACCAGAGGAGGCAATGTCATTTCTTAGTGAGGAATTAGGGGTTTTTCATTTTGCTCTGCTCTTTTCACGTATATGTGATGAGCCATGATAAGAGAGGAAACGAAAAAAGAAATATTTTTGTAAACTATAAGTGGATAAATACAAAACATGGTATTTTAGAATTGAGAAATTATAATATTATTTTATGTATGTGTTTTATTTAAATAAATGTGACAAATTCAATGCATGTTAACCTATATATTTTCATAATGGTTTTGTATTTAATATCAATTAAATACATTCTTATTCTTTTTTACTTAACTCATTGTTCTCATTGTTCTAAAGATGGATTCTAGTTTGAATTTGAAATGTCTACCTACAATAATGAACACTGAAAATTGACATTCTAATAACTCACACCATGTGAATCTAAAATTTATAATTTCTTGCTATTCTAATAATGTGTTTGTAATTTATTGTTATAACGATGCCTACTAACCATGAAGATCCACATGGACAATTTCAAATGATAAGAAAACCTTGACCCTTTCATACATACTTATGAAATATGTGGAAAAAACAAAAGGTATCTAATCACGAGAGAGTGCTAATATGGGAATACAATATATTGGCTTTCATCATTTTCCTCCATTTTCTTTGTCTAGTTGAATATATTTCTTTGTCTCGTTGAATATATTCTTGCTCTTTATATTCTTTCAATTAGTATTACAGCCACATAAGTTCAAATGATTAAAAGGGTTTTTGTCTCGTTGAATATATTTCTTTGTCTCGTTGAATATATTCTTGCTCTTTATATTCTTTCAATTAGTATTACAACCACATAAGTTCAAATGATTAGTATTCTTTGAATGGTGATGAATTGAATTGTCATTGGTAAGATTTGTTAAAGAAGTGCATTGGTAGAGAAAGAATACTGTTTATAAAGCTAATTGACAATAATTGATGGGAAAGTGCAGCTTGACAGCAAATGTTGCCTTGAAAGATCTTGCAATTAAAAAAGAAAGATAAATATATTAGACATTCAGTTTCCTTTAGGAATGTGTTATTCATTCTCCTTGAATTTTCATTATGTGAATCGATTAAAATATGGTTGATGAATGAATCCTCTTATCCATTGGTGAATGTCTATTTCAAATCATTGGTGAATGTCTATTTCAAATGGTTGCAAATGCCATCTATCTACTGAACAATATATTTTTGTTATCTACATGATTCTATACTTGTCCAGTAAAGCATGAATCATTTCCTCCAGTTGTGGTGACTTTTGAATATCTATAATGGAGAATACCAAGCATACATGTTGTATGTAACAACAACATATAATTTTGAAACTGCAATAATATTGTGCTGTGAGTTTTATGCATGAACTTTTACCAATTGTGCGTTTTGAAGAACTTTGATCATATCAAAGGGACATGCATCGCGATTCGCTATATAGAAACCCTATTGTAGATAATATTTAAGAAGGCAGCAAAATAGCGAAATTGGAATGCATGGTAAATGTTAACAATGAATTCTACAATAGACTTGGAGGATGTGACCTATACGCACTCATTGTGGATTGGAGATTAATGGAGAAGAAACATAAATTGTCGTCTTCAAAATATAACACTTATGAGAGTAATCTACCGTTTTGATTATTCAAATTTGATGGCGCAATTATTATTTCTCTAGTTATGTAGCAATCTAGTGTATCAATTTGGTGTTTAGTTCTCTCAGAGATTCCATATTGACCCAAGTTTAATTTTTGTGCACAAATAAGAATTGTCAATGGATTTAGTACACTGGAGTAGTACTGTGTAGTACTATTTTTTCATAAACCTTGGCCCTCATGGTCTGCCATTGTTGCTCATCATCTTGGCAGCATGAGAAAATACCAACATGCAATGTAAATAGCATCCAGCTGGCCTTTCGATCTCCCAGCAAACGAAGAAAGGACAAGTAGTAAATGATATCAATAAGAAAACTGTTTTAAGAAGATCGAAGGAGATCAAATCTGTGAACAACTTCCAAGCAGACTGAAGTGATTTGAATTCGACACTGAGTCAAAGTGTGAGGAAGAGAAGTCTTAATGAATGAGGCCCACATGATACGATATCTGAGACACAATGGTCAGTTGATATGTCACTGCCCACATGACAATATATCTGAGACACAATGGTCAGTTGATATATGAAGGGATTTGCCAGAAGGTTGATATGTCACTGCCCACATGACAATATATCTGAGACACAATGGTCAGTTGATATATGAAGGGATTTGCCAGAAGAATAATTACACATTGAATTGGGTGGTTACAAAGGGATGATATAAATTGCAAGTGGTTTTGATTTGGATTATGATTAAGAAAGCCACATATTGGATTATGAAGATTACATCAATTTCGAGGGTCTAAACCAGTTCACGAAATCGTTTGGAAAGGAGAAGATGGAGTAATCCGTAGTGTTTCCAGAGAAAGAGGTAATTCATGTTTTGTTTTCTGAAAGTCAAATTGTAAAGGTGGTAAAAGCTTTTGGAGTGTTTATCAAGCTTTGACAAGATTGGTTTTTTTAAAGTTACTAGGAACATTATTGAAATTCAAGTTGTAAAGGTGGTAAAATCTTTTGGAGGGTGAATCAAGCTTTGGAAAAAATGGTTTTTAAGTTACTAGGAATATTATTAAAGACTGCAAGATATGAATTTTTAAATATTTGCAAAGTGGATATTAGTTGAGATAGCTTAGCATTTTTTTTTAGGATTTTTACGGGTGATGTTTTGATGAATGATTTTTCATTTTGGTATTTGAGGATTCACCTATTTATTGGAAATTATGGTTGTTTTAACATTTTGATTGACATATTGGATTTAAGATTTGAGGTAGTATTAACAATTTATCAACTATTTTTTTGTAGGCTATGATTCACTCCTTATTGAATTATTCATAGGTTTTTCTAGATAAGGATGACAACTTTTTTGTGTCACTTAGATTATTTATAATTTTTATGTGTCATTTCTTGATAGAGAAAAATATAGTTGATTATTCTACACCTTTTCTTGGGACATTGGATTATTAGACATTTTTAGGATTTTGGATGTGTTAGACTTACAACTAACTCACTTCTCATTAGGATTCGTTGTCATTAGTTTTAGTTCAACATCAATGAACACTTATAGGTTATTTGGCTCATTTGTTGATCTTCATTGAGATTCATGAGGTTTAAGACCATGGGTATCAAGTTGAAGACTTGGAGGTGTTATCTAAGTTTAACACCATGGGCATTAGGTTGAAGACTTGGAGGCATTAGCAACTTTTTCACTAGTCTTTGTTGCCTCAATGATACACTTGTATGGACTTGTGATTAAAGGGGAGAACGTTATCCTTTCATTACCTCTAATCCTAAGTCCTTGTCCACCTTATGTATATCTTAGGATATGGTTCTTATCCTAGGTAACATGTTATTAGTTACTTGTTAGGGTTATGGTTTTAATCTTCTTGATTGTGTGCCATTGTTTGTTGTGAGGTGGTTATTAAGATTTTACTATATATTGTATGTTATTATGTGTATACAATAGATCATTTTCCAACCTCATTTGTCATTTTCTTGGTCTCATTGAATATATTCTTACCCTTTAATAAAATGTATAACAAAAAAGAGATACCATACATAGATATATATTATTTGCATTTGATGAAGTTAGGAGAAAGTTCTACGGGTCTTAGTCATAATAGATATAAGTATGTTAACAATGGTATGGATTATGTTGTGTTTTCAATGAAGTTTAAGTGTAATTGAATCTAGTATACTACATTTTTCATGGTAGTTATTCTTTCAGTGATGTGCATATTGATGCTTGAGCATAGGGAATAGAGATGAGGATGAACATAGATGAAGATCTGTCTTGCAAAAAGATAGAGAAGATGCACCCATTTATGGTGATATACAAGTTATTGATCATGGAGAGGTTTTTAGATTTGGTGGAGGCATAATTTTTCATAATGAAATTTTGATTCTGTCACGAGGGAGTGGTCAAAACAAGACTATAAACATTGGTATGAGATAAGTAGTCCTAATAGGAAAATAACATTACAACATGTGTAAAATTTAGTGATAAATGAACTTTTCATGGATTCTCCAAGACTATCAAGAGGAGGAGATACCATATTAGGTGAAATATATTCGAATTAGTCTTATATGTACTCACTCATTTTTCTATTCCTTCACATTTTCTATTTTATTATGTAACTTCATTCAATTTTATATATGACTTCATTTTCTATGGTTTCAAACAAATTCAATGAGAACAACATAAATCTCAATAAGGAAGGAAATGTCAACATGAACAAAGACCATTTGATATTGGTAAAACCATAGTTAATTTTTTTTAAGGATTTCTTATAGGCCAAGAGGATTGTAAGGCCTATGCATACAGAGCCTCATACAAAAAAAAAATGTAAATACATAAATTATTTCTAATTTACTTTCTTTACTGTTCCATAATAATAATAATGTTCAACAGTATAATAATGAACAACAACATAATGAGAATAATGAACAACATAATAATGAGCAACAACATAATGAGCATAATGAACAACATAATGAACATGAGGTATTTACCTCAACCAGATGGTGAACTTGAAGCTGATGAATTCTGCCCAAACTGAGTAACCTCCCAACCAACTAGGAACAACCTCTCCGACTCCCTAGCCCCACGAAATCCTTACAGTTTCCTAGCCCCCGAGCCCAAAATTCTCAGCAACCATGGTGCCCCTGTGAGAGTCCTCAAGAAAAATTGTAAGCAAAATTATTGCAGCCAAAAACTATTTCCTTCCCTCCTCCATCTTCCTCTCCCAATTTTCTTCCTCTCCATAAACCAAAAATATCACCCAAACCAAAAAATCTCCCCTTCTCGAGTCCTCCATTCTCCATTATCTTCTTCCCTCCAAATCCTTTCTCCAACCACCTTACCCCTCATTAATCCCTCAACTACCTTATCCCTCCCATTAATTGGTTCAACTACAAATAATCATTATATTATAATAAAGTCTCCATAAAATCTATTTTAATAAATCATTAAACTAATATTTATCATTTATGATAATTAAATAATTAATTAGTGTTGTTACATACACCCACCCTTCAAGAAACTTCATCCCAAAGTTAGAGTAATTTACAATACAAGGGAAATGACACATGGTTCATACATCCACATCAAATAAACAACATTATCAGTAAGAACAACATAAAAAAAAAAACTTATACATACTAGTGTACATGTGCAAGAAATGCATGTGTAGCTAGCACATACAAGGCTCACGCATGTACTAATGACAATAATTATCACACTTATAGTAATTATTGTATGCGTCCAATCCAATCAACAAGACCATTAATTTCATAAAAAGGTAGTAAACTATTTAAAATGTTCGCAAAATCCCTCTATTATAATAATTTAGCACAACAACATTCATTTAGATAATTGTAGTTCAGTCAAGCAATTATAAATATACATATTTACATATTCTCTTTTCAAAAAATGGAAAACAGTAAATTCCACTATAAAGCAAATCCCCATACACTCTCAACTATTTCTATTCATCCTTCCTCCCTAACTTACTTCTGTCTTCCATCCCTATCCTTCCTCTGCTAGACTATCTTGGAGCGTCAACTATATTGACCTAACTCCAAAATAGAACCCGTAAGCGGAAGTGTCACTCTCTTGACCAAATCTTCCCCAGCAGGCAATTGATAATCATCATCACATGTCTAAGGGAACGTGAGCTAACACCGTCCTCCCATGACTCCAGGTTTCAAAGGATACACGGTGGGAAATGCCTCCACCCCTCCTAATAGGACTAGGGTCCACACCCTACCATGGAATATACAGTGGCACTGTGTTGCTGGGAATTTTGTCATCTTATATTCAGTTTTAGGCAGTCTCACCACCTGAAGAAAATGCAGTGGTCCATATATCATAGCAATCCATTCTAACCAACATAATTTCACATACAAGGATTCATACCATATTGTTTCTCGGTCGATGTTCATGACATCCACTTTTATTATTATTTCCTTTGGCCATTTCTTAGCCCATTGACCTGCAGATTAGTTTATAATACAAACTCATACACATCTATGCATTATCATCATGTAAATGCATTCAACCATAATCTCAACTCGGTATCCATGTACCAACAACTTTAAATTTCAAAATTTTCAAGTTAGAAATAGATCGCATAATATTCATCATCATTAAAATATAGTTAACCATTCATAGAATTGAAATTCACATAATAGATTGCATAATATCCATCGTCATTCAAATAACGTTAAACATTCATATAATTGACATTCACATAATAGATTGCACAATATCCATTATCATTCAAATAACATTAAACATTCATAGAATTGACATTCACATAATAGATTGCATAATATCCATCATCATTCAAATAACGTTAAACATTCATAGAATTGACATTCACATAATAGATTGCATAATATCCATCATCATTCAAATAACGTTAAACATTCATAGAATTGACATTCACATAATAGATTGCATAATATCCATCATCATTGAAATAACGTTAAACATTCATAGAATTGGCATTCACATAATAGATTGCATAATATCCATCATCATTCAAATAACGTTAAACATTCATAGAATTAACATTCACATAGGTTCCTACATCTTAAAATTTCAAGTGTATCATTAATAGTTTCATAGTGAATAGAAAATATAGGTGATTAGGCCTCAGGTAATCCTAGCTATCTAAGTCAAAAGGTGGTGTTACATACACCCAACCTTTGAGAAACATTTTCTCAAGGTGGTCAAAAAAGTGAGGGATGATCTCGTTGTAATGTCCCTGCATCCTCCCAAGTCACAGATCCTGGACTATACTTGTCCCACTGGACCTTAACTTGGTCTACCAGACGCTTCCTGAGTTGTCGATCTCTATGGTCCAATATGTGTAACGGTTCTACCGTGAGGGTTCCCGAGTCCGATACTTGCAATTCCTTCCAATTCAGTTTACAAGATTCATCAGCAACATAATGACGTAGAATAGATACATGCAAAACATTATGAGTTTTATGCAAGTGGGGTGGAAGTACAAGACGATAGGCAACCGGTTCAATTTTCTCTTGGATTTTGAACGGTCCTATAAATCGAGGTGACAACTTTGTACCCTTCCCGAACCGAATGGTACTCTTATTAGGCCTGATACAAATGAAAACTTGATCTCCCACTTTGTAACTTCGATCAGTCGTATGTGCATCAAAATAAATTTTATGTCTATCTTGTGCTTCCTTTAGTCTCTGCCTAATATGAACTACCTGTTCTTCCATCTCTTGAATCAATTCTGGCCCAACTATCACTCGGTCCTCTAACCTTTCCCAAATCAACGGTGTTCTGCATGGCCTTCCATATAGAGCTTCGTAGGGTGGCATTCCAATGGAGCTATGAAAACTGTTATTATAGGAGAACTCTACCAAAGGTAGGTACTTCTCCCAATGGGTTTGATTATCCATGACATACATCCTAAGCATGTCTTCCATGGCCTGATTTACTCTCTCAATTTTCCCATCTATTTTAGGATGATAAGTTGTTCTTAATTTCAACTGTGTCCCCAACGTTGACTGCAAACTTGTCCAAAACCTAGAAGTGAATCTGGAGTCCCTATCTAAAATGATCTTCTTGGGTATATTGTGCAAATGGATGACCTCACTTACAAACACACATGCCACATCAGTGACATTGTAAGTGTCTCTAACTAGAATAAAATGAGCACTCTTGGTCAACTTATCAACTATCACAAGAATGGCATTGTCTATGCGATGTGAGCGGCAATCCCACAACAAAATCCATAGAAATGACTTCCCATTTGGACATAGGGACATCATGCAGTTGTAGGAGACCTGCTGGGTGGTGGTGGTCAGCTTTCACTTGTTGACACTCTAGGAACTTGGCGATGAAATGAACTACATTGTGCTTCATGCCTACCTAAAAGAAAAACTTCTTCATGTCTGCGTACATTTTCTTCACACCCGGATGCACACAATAAAGTGCTCTATGGGCTTCCTTCAGTATGATGCTTTGAATATCCCCACCTTCGGGGATGTACATCCTTCCTTGATATCTTAATATTCCATCAGCTTCTAGGCTATATCCTTCATACTTTGGATCTAATTGCCTCCCACTCTAAAGGGTTGAATTAACCTTTAAATACCAACTATCTCCAAGGAGTTGTGTCAACACACACTCCCTCAGATTAAATTTTAAGGGTACCAAAGAGAAGACACGTGGTCTCCTACTCAAGGCATCCACGATCACATTCTCCTTTCCCTTGATGCACGAAATTCCAAAATCGTACTCACTCACAAACTCACTCCATCGCATCTGCCTGGGATTGAGATCCCTTTGAGTGAAGAGATGTTTTAAACTTTCATGGTCCATTTTGAGCTCAAAATTTTTCCCCACTATATAGTGCCTCCAAAGTTTCAAAGCTAGCATTATAGCTGCCAAATATAAATCATGAGTAGCGTAAATCTCCTTTTGTTTATTCAACTTCCTTGACACATATGCTATCACTCCTCCATCCTACATTAGCATGGCCCCCAACCCTTTCTTCGAGGCATCCGTGCAGACTATGAAGTCTTTTTCCATATCCGACTCTTGTAGAATTGGTGCACTAGTTAGTAACCTCTTAATATCGATGAATGCACTATCACATTCTTCTCTCCATTCATACCTGACCCCCTTGCACTATAGAGTGGTGATGGGTTTCTTCATTTTAGAGAAACCTTCCACAAATCTCCGGTAATAACCTGATAGCCCCATGAAGCTTCTTACCTCATGATCATTTTTCGACATTGGCCAATCCATAATGGCCTTTACCTTTTCTGGGTCCAAAGATATTCCTTCACCGGAAATGATATGACCTAAATAGTGAATTTATTTTTGGAAGAAAGAACACTTCAACAACTTTCCATACAATTTGTTCTCTCTAAGGCAGGGCAACACCACTCGCAAGTGTTCCACATGGTCTCTTTCGTTCTTGGAATAGATGATGATATCATCTAGAAATACTTGTACAAAGTGGTCTAAGTACTTCTGGAATACACCATTCATGAAGCTCATGAATACTGCTGGCGCATTGGTCAAACCGAAAGGTACTACAACGAACTCGTAATGCCCAAATCGAGTTTGAAATGAATTTTTAGGAATATCACCTTCCTTAATCCTTAAATAGTGATACCCTTATCACAAATCAATTTTTGAGAACAACGTTGCTCCTTTTATCTGATCAAAGAGATAATCTATCCGTGGCATTGAGAACCTATTTTTTATTGTAGCACGGTTCAAGTCCCTGTAATCTATACACAATCGTAAGGAACCATCCTTCTTCTTCACAAAAATTACCGGTGCACCACAAGGTGAGACACTGGGCCTTATTATCCCTAAGTCGAGTAGTTCTTTCAAATGCATCTACAACTCACAAATTTCTGGCACTGTCATCCTATATGGAGTCTTGGAAATTGGCTATGCACCAGGTTTTATCTCAATAGTAAAATCAAGCTCCCTCTCAGGAGGTAACCCTGGAAACTCTTTCGAAAAAACAACCTTAAACTCCGACAATACTGGGTATTGATCCAAGGAGGGTCCTTTCCTTTCATTCACTACTTCCACTACATATAGTCGACACCCTTGCCTCATGCAATGTTTAACCTTCATGGTCAAGATAAAGCGTAGAGACACCTTCCTTCGTACACTATTGATCTCTACTGGCCTTCCTTCATCGTCAACACAAAACACCCTTTTTGCGAAAAAATATACCATAGCTCGATGGGATTCTAACCAATCCATTCCAATGATTAGGTCATACGTCCCTAGAGTAGTGATGTATACCTTCAACCTAATAGTACACACTCCCAGGTCTACTAGAAAATTATCAACGCTAGGTCCTACCACTTGTTTTTCCCCTGAAGACATCTCGACTTGTTTAAAGTCATCATGCTCGAAGGCTGCCAACCCACACTTTTCTAATGCAGATGGTGAAATGAAACTATATGTAGCACCAGAATCAAATAAAATTTTAACATTGACATGATTTAGTGTACCTGGCGAATCCACCACTGTGGATTGATGTTCTTCCTGACAATTATTAACCGCTTCATAAATTTGGTGGCTACTACTTTCTCTTCCCATCGGGTCCTTTCCTTCTCTATGCACAAATCTTTCTTACAACTCTGGGCAGTCACGCTGGTAATGGAGCCTTGCACATCCCCAACATGTAACACAAGATGGAACTTGTGCACTGCTCTGTGGCGGTCTTTGAAATGAGTTCCTTCCCTTGGAGCCCCTTCCCCTACTTACTGCTCCCTGAGAAGGTCGTGGACCTTCCCGCATCATTGGTGATGAGTGGGATTCTGCCCTTGTTGCCATTGAAATTGTTACACATCAAAAATACTCATTTTGATAGTGTTGCAAGTGTCGTCATTACAAAGGTCGCAAGTGTTGCATTTTTCTCACAAGGTCACAAGTGTCGCATGTTGCTCATAAGTGTCGCAAGTGTCAAAGAAAGCATGCTGCTGTGATGCCTATGTCGTGCCTATAACGACATGAGAAGGACACTTGAAATACATCAAACATTTGATTTGGAAGAGGAGAAATGAGTCAACAGGCTTGCAAACCTTTTTCCATCTGAAAGCACCTCAAAAACTGAGTTTTGGAGGAGAGCACTCCCCTATACCTTTTCTGGGAGTGCCGACGCTCCCCCTTACACTATCTGGGAGCGTTATAAAGCTCCTTTGGCCCTTTTGAGGGAGAGCTATGGATTTTGAAAGCGATGGCGCCCCCCTAAAGCCTACTAGGGAGCGCTATAGCGCTCTGATGGTCCTTTTGAGGGAGCGCTACCTATTCTAGGCAGTAGTTAAGTTGTTGAGATGAATGGGGAAAGGATCCTTTCATTCTTGGAAGGCAGTTGGATTCGAATCCCTAGTCCAGCCATGATCCTAGGGCAGATCCTCAACTGAAGGAGACAAATCCTCAACCTACCCAAGGATATCTCAATTGGTTAAATCCTCTCCAAGGCTATATAAGCAAGCTTTCTAATGGTGAAAGAGGACTGGAAAAGGAGAATCACACCAAACTTATGATCTCATAAGTGGTGCTGGAACAGAGATGATTGGGGAAGAATTGCTAGCATGAAACCTATGATCTCATAGGAAACACACAGTCAGTCAAAGGAGAAGTGATCAATGAAGCTTCTATCATCCAGGTTGTGGATATTTCGAGCAAGGGTTAGACGAAGGGGACTTGACGAAGCTATCACATTCGCATCTACGATTGTAAGTATTGTTGTCGTTATTCTCATTAATATGACACGCTTGGCCTGTTTCTTTCTAGTTTGTGTCTGATCTTACATGAACTTATCATTGATAGATAGATCTATTTTCAAGCTAATATCAATAGAGNTAAGTATTGTTGTCGTTATTCTCATTAATATGACACGCTTGGCCTGTTTCTTTCTAGTTTGTGTCTGATCTTACATGAACTTATCATTGATAGATAGATCTATTTTCAAGCTAATATCAATAGAGTAGGAAGTGGTCGTACTTCGTTTGTCTACAGGACTCAGTGAGGAGCGAGAGTTTGGAGCGCAACTTGGAGCGTGCAGGGACAAACGTCGATAAAGAGGTACTTATATTCTCCTTCCTTCTCATGTATTAGTTTGTATAGATTTGAAAGGAAGTCAGTGTCCACGTTAAGCACTTTCTGTCTTAGAGTTAAGGTCTAGCTCTTTAAGGCAATCTACCTGTCTGCAGGGAGATTTTCCTACAACAGAAATACCCATAGCAATTGTCCTAGGTGCGATTCTATTACTATAAGGAGGCAGCCTAGAGATCCCTCCCCTAGAGAAGGTCCTAGGGTCCTTCCCCACGAATCCAGGATGTAAGGTCGATCTCATACCTTCGTTTAAGCTCATATGTTCCTCTGCATAATGTGCATTTTCAACTGCTTTTGCCTGACGACGGTTTCCACATCCGTACCATGTCCCTTATCTTAGGGTTTAACCCATAGACAAAGTGTTATGACTGTCTTTGATCATTATCCATGTATGAAACATATTTTACCAACTCCATGAACCTGATCTCATACTCTTCCATGGCCCTGTTTCCTTGAACTAGAGCATGAAATGCTCCCACCTGTTGTTCCTCATAGTAAGCCGACAAATATTTCCTCTAGAACATTTCCTCAAAAAGTTCCCATGAGACGGTGTCTGGGGTAAGGTGAAACTGCCTCTCTAGGTTGCCCCACCAATTTAAGGCATTGCCCCTCAACTGAAAGATCGTTATTTTCACCTTTGATGTGGAAGCATAGTCTCTTAAGGCGAAACATCGTGTCATTACTTCCAACCATCCCTCTGCACATTCACTGGCATGACACTCGAAAACTCTGGGAGTTTGATCTTCTGCAATTCTCTAGTGATGTCCTCGGGTGGAGGTCCTCCCTTTGAATCCCTCGATGCTTTAGGGCTACCCTCTCCATATGGTGGGGGTTCCACTTCGACATCTTCTAGATGACGCCCCTTTAAGGTCTCATTAATAGCCTCCAAAGAGAGAAAAATGAGAGTTAATTTAGGCGATGGTGGTGGCAGCGATGGCGTTGTTGGTCCTTGTGACGATGCCCCTCATCTTCGATTTCCCCGAGTCCTAAACATCCTGTATAATTGAATCTGCATCAAACCAAATGCTTGTCAGGGAAGATTCTAAGGCAGTTCACATTTGCTCAACTTATACTTGTAAACATAGGGTTAGGCATAGGTTTTTTTTACTTTTCTGTAAACATACGTTACTCTCTTTAGGGTAAGTGGCTAAAGATTGGGGTCGAAAGCCTCTAAGATTGGTAACTTTGTTCAGAATAGTTGCTAACTCCCTTGCCTTTCCAACTATGTTAGCACTACAAGGTACCTGTCAATAAGTGTCACTTACCTCCTTAAGTCTTTAGAGATTTGAAACTAATTAAAGTGTTTTAAATGCAATTTTGATTAATTATTATATCCCAATAACCTAGACTAAACTTTAACCTAAGTTTCAATAGTCTTAATCAACATATTTAATCTAATCCAAAAATTAATATTATTATTAGTATCCTAATCAAGTACATATTAACATTAATTAATCACTTAATTAGTTACTCATATTATTAATCACATATTAACATTAATTAATACTAAGTACATACATACTTTAATTAATCACTTAATTAATTGAAATAATTCAAATTAAAATTTTAAACCAAATTAAGACAAAATACATATTTAAATTAATTAAAATTTAAACTAAATTAAAACAATTAAAATTTAAATTTAAAATACAAATACTTAAATGTTTAAAATAATTAAATTAAAACAATTAAGGTTAAAATTAAAATCAAAATAACTAAATTTTGAAATAATCTACAATAAAAAAATGTCGGGCATTGTGGGTCCTCGCATGAGGCCCACATGCCACACCCGTCCCCCCCCGGGCTCTCATTACCCAAAACCCTACACCCCCACTCGCATAACACTCCTTCCTAACTACGCCTCTCCCACTTTGCAACTGCGACCCAAGTCTCTTCCCCTTCACTTTGCAATGGTTGCACAGTGCAGTAGATTTACACACAAAATAAATCTCGAGCAGATGGAAATTGGGATACTGGTGGCATCTCTCCTTCTTAGAAAAGTTTATTCTCAGTGCTTGTGTTGGTGTTGGTGATGACCTGATGCATGGTGCAAAGGAATTTATCCCCTCTCCTTGGTGGCTTGGTGTTGGTGTGCAGGTTTATGCCCTGTGGGCTCTAGGTTTCAGGTGGAAATCCCACTCTCAACACTACTCTCTGTCAGAATGGACGAGTGGGATAAGGATCCATATTTAGGCTCTAGTTCTATGTGTTGAGGGCTTCCTCGTAGATTTTCCTTGATGGCTGGGCGACTTGGTATCTTGGCGTTGACCTGGTGTTGTTCAGTGTTGTTTGGTCTCGGGCACAAGGTTTAGCTTGTGGGCTCGACCAACTATACCAATCGACCCATGGGCTCTTTGTGGCTTAGCGCTTTCTCTTGAATGCTCAACTAGACCCGTCGGCTCCTCCTTGGTGGCTTTGGCATTTGTCTTTGGTGATAGTGATGTGAGGCATGTGGTCGCTTTGGCCGAGTGGTTAAGGCGTGTGCCTACTAAGTAGATGGGGTTTCCCAGAGAGTGCAAGATGGGGAATCTTTGTCATGGTGATTTGGCGTTTGACACTTGGGGTTTGGCATATGTTGTATTGGTGTGTGGTTACAAGACTCGTGGACTGAGGATTTGGTTGCAGGAAGAAGGCGATTTACGTGTTTTTTTCCCTCGCTTCGCTTCATCCGTAGTTTCATTCATTCCTTTCTTTTCTCAGATCAAATTGGGGATATCTGCACTTATTAGAAATTAATACAATATTTTCTTCTTCTATTAGTACCCGCAACTAATGTTGGGTGAAAGAATCATGATTTGAATCCCAGTCTAGTCCTTTACAGATTTTGTTTTCTACTTCGTACAGAGAATAATTGAAATGTAAATAATTCAAGTTTCTTCTTGGATCTGAAGAGGGAATTTGCTAACAATATCTGTATCCAAACTCTGAGCTAGCGAAAATGGTAATGGATTTTTTTGCAGAAAATATCATTGGTTGGTGACAAGGCTTGGTTTCCTGAAGGAGAGCTTGACCACCTGGTACGAGGGTTTGACCTGCATGAGATCGACGATAGGAAATAAAACGTGTGGTGTTGTTCATAGTTTCTTTTAAGCCATCCTTGCCTCCTTTACTATTCTGTTTCTGTCAAGCATATGGGTAACTCAGTCGAGGCAAGGGTAGCTAGGGG
>SNQJ01S0087552.1:0-16520 GCA_010110895.2 Picea sitchensis
AATCAAAAGCAGTAATCAACTTTCTGCACACAACATTTAAAAGGAAATCATTCATAACTTAATCAATTATGGAAAAACCTCTTTGTTCCTATACAAGAAACATTAGGTGTATTAAGATTCTCCATTTAATAGTCCATGTAGGGGGAATGATGGGATCTTAATTGTTCCTGTATTAACACACTTGAAATTTCAAAGTAAATTACGAAAGTCTCTATAAAGAACACAATTTCAGGAATGCAACTTTTATAAATCTCTACAACTGTCTAAACACAAATTACTGTTTATGAAACCAAGTAAAATTACTCAAGATCTGGTGCACCATACTTATAAAAATTACACTAATACAATCCCATTCACAATTTACTCAAAAGATATAACAATAATATAGATCCAACACAATAGGTACATTTTATGAATTCATATTTTAATTCAAACAAGAAATCAAAATAACAGGTGCAAGATACACATAATTGAGTGCTGGAATAAAACAAACATGTACAGGAATATAAAGCTGAACTATATTTTACATTAAGCTTACTATATCAAAACGATGGGCCCTTCCCGATTCGAACATGGAAGCTCTAAAAAGATAACAGGCTAAGACACTCTAATCATACCCAGAAATTGCACAACAGATCGTTTGTATTTCTTCAGTTTGTAAATTGAATCAGTAGCTCATTATATTGTACGTCAAAACAATATGCATCATTTGGTTCTTACTACTACTTCATTACATCAATATGTACACCTGTGTATCTTATCTCCTATATAGTATCCCTTATAAAGAAGGTGAATTGATACAATCCAGATCTAAGGATAAGCATCAAACTATTTTTAAAATATTATAATTGGAAATTCATATCGTATCTTTAGGAATGGACTTCATCCTCATGACACGAAGTGCATGAGTGATGAAGTCTATCATGATATCAAAACCAATTTGGAGACTTCGATCCAACTGATTTCTTGGAATCTTCAATAGCAAACTTGTCCAACAAATGATTTCTGGAAATAACAATTGGTACCGGAATACACACAGTCGTCTGGTACTGGAATACACACAGTCGTTTGGTACCGAAATAGGCGCAGTTGTTTGGTACCGGAATAGCTCAGTTGTACTAGTACCAGAATAGGCATAGTTGTTTGGTACCAAAATAGCTTAGGGCAGTACCGGATCAATTCTGTTGGTACCGAATCACTGTTGTGTGGGTCTATTGGTACCGTATCAATGTTGAGGTACCAAAATAGACTGCTTAGGAGTAAAACAATTGGGATTATACAAAATCAAGCATTTTAATCGAATTAACTCAAGAAAATTAAACAAAATATGCCTCAATCATATGTTACCTCTCTATGCACATGAACAAGGTCATTAATTGTATCTATGGAGGTAACGATCAATTTTATACTCATAACATAGGTAAAATAGGCTTGGATAGGGGGTAATAGAGGGTATTAGAAGTGTCAAAATGGAGACTCAACAATCATCAAGAAGAAGTTTGACAAAAAAAGGTATTATCTGGCAACATTAGATGAGAGAAAGATGCCATTACTAGTAGATGGGTCTCTTCTCCAACCTCACATCCATGGCACATGCCTTCTTCAGGACCTGTGCCCCAGGTAAGTAGGTAAGTCATTTTGATTCCCTGCATTTTCATCTTGATTGCTCATACTAGTTTAGATGCATTTCATTTTCATTTTACTCTACTTGCATATTGATTTCATGCTTAGTCTAGGATATTTTTTTTAAAATGTCAAAATTTTGTTTTTGAGGCTTAGTTGGTTTGGATTATGATCATATGAGAAAAAGGATGAGTAGGCCATCCTACACTTGACAGTTTAATGTTTCCTTGCAGGAACATGTCTACCAGGAGATGTTGCAGTTCTCATGCACTCTACGGTGAGAACATGTCCCCAAGTAGGAGCTAGAAGTTACCCCCATTTAGTGGATAACTAAGGAGATGATGTCTCGAGGCCCTTAGGTTTCATATATGGAAGGGCGAGAGATTACATGACCAAAAATACCCTTTTGCTCAAATGGAAAACCCACTCACCATAACAGATCGTCACAGGTTTACAGATGGCATCCACCTAGTTGGCTTCCGAAAGGCAGTGGGCCTTGCTCCATGAGGTACAAGTAAGTATTATGGTCAGCATCATTTCAATATTTAAGCCATTTGATTATGTTGTATCTTATATTTATCTAGATTCCATGATATGTGCTTGGACATTATAACTTTTTCCCTACTTCACCTTGGTGGTTGACATTGTGCCCTAGTAAGTGGTCTTCTTTGGGAATGGGTTTGCTACTGGGAACTCCCATCATACCGTTCCCAACCATACTTACCACTTTCCATCATTATTCCCCTACATTTCCTTATCTCTTGGGATTTTAGGGTATATTGACCCAAGAAGTGGTTGTACCCCATTCTATAGGAAGAAGAGTCTAAAGGTCGAGAGGGCTTGGTGTTGGGTAAAAGATAAAAGCCTTATATAAACCTTCCATATGCTTCGCCCATGGATCTCCCAATAAATAAATTAAACACTTATATTGAAATAAAGGGGATCCACAATATAATAAAGAAACTCTTGAAAGGTTAGTTGAAGGATATGAGGTCTCATCATGAGCTGATCTATCATGTCCATGAATATCTAGTGGTATGACATTACCATCATCTGGTCACCAAACCAGGGTAATGGATCTCAATTGCATGGATGGGAGAAAGGGGGTCTCATCACGAGCCAACCTTCTCATTTCCATTAGGTGTTTGTGGGTGACATTGCCACCACCTGGTCACCATGCCAGGGTAGTGAGCTTCAATCTCTCCTTGTGCTATTATGAAAGAAAATATAAATAAAGAAAGATAAAAGGAAAATGATGGGCTTGGAAAAAGTGCATTGCGGACGAAGGTACAACACACCCTCTACAAAGGTACCCATGAATGAGACACTATGACCCCTAGTATGTGATGAGCCCTATTCCCATTGAATCTTAACCCCATCCACCGCATACACTTTACATGGCTTAGAGAGGGACCTCTTGGAAGCTCTCCTTGACCTAGGGCAAGATCTACCCAATAAGACACCTCATCAACCCTCCCATACTTAAGCTTAACAAGTCACATAGTGTCTTTATGTTAATTATTTGATATGGTGATCTTTGATGCACATGCTTGGATGGATTGTTTATTGATTGGATTAACTTATCATGATGTTATGACTTGAGATCCTTGGAGGGTGTGTTCATTTGGATTTGCAGAACCTAGCTGGTGGACAATTTTGGGAGAGAAAGCATAGCTTGGCCTTCCATGGGGATACAATTCCACAGGTTGGATGACAGGGGTCCGCATGCCAGATGAGAGAGATCAAACTTGGAAGGCCTCAAAGATGACTTGGAAAACATAGCCTAGACCCCACATGCCAAACGTTTTTCCTATGAGAGGAAAAACATCACTTCTAGAGACATGACACACCTAGGGGGGTTAGGGCTTGGTGGTGAGGTGCCACTCATGTACACTTGGAAGTTTTTAGGAGAAGAGGGTATTCACCATGATGATATCACTTAGATTCTTGAGACATGGCCATTCCCATCCACGCTTCTCCAACACCGACTTCATGGGTGACATCCTCCTAAATTAGGGTTTAATTTGTGCAAAAAGTGAAATTTCACGTGAATTGTTTAATATTACTTTGTTAAGGGGGAATGATTAGGGTTGTTGACCCATAATCTTTTGTTTTACTCCTTATTTTGTGGACAAGCTATGTTAGCTAAATTTTGTATAAATAGAGATCATAATATCTCATTTTAATCATAACTCTCCCTCTTGTGAGAGGATTGGTCTGAAATTTTCGTCCCTCCTGTATATTTTATCTCTTGTGCACTTGTTTTATGGATATGTTATGAATGGTTGATGGGGGAAGGCCTAGCGCTAGCTTTGGATGATGCTTTCTAGCTCTTGTGGTGAATTGTCTTAGCATTTCTCTTGATCTTGGTATGGTTTTTACTCTCTTGCTATCATTTTATTCAAGTCAAGTATTGTTATTCTAGGAGATAGGTGGAAGTATAATGGAATACACCCCCACCATATCCTTCACCATTTTATTTCTTCATCTCATTTATTACAAGGGTTTGCTAAGAGAAGTATAAGAGCATACACCCTCTTAGCTCAAACCCTATCTTAGAGAAACTTTCATTGGGAAGTAAAAGGGATTACACACCCAAGGAGGTATCTTCTATAAGATCCTTGTGACTCCATTAACCCGATAGCAAAGGCACTAGTCATTGATTTGTTGCATTGGAGAAATAAAATTTTGCATTGGGAAACATGATTTTCGGTCATTTTTACTTATTGCAAAGTGGATTTTTTTCCTTATTCCTTGAGCGCCTCACAACCACTAGGGAATCCCCATATAGGGGCTACTTATTTATTATGTTACAAAATTTCATCTTCAGAAATTAGGGCTGCATAAACCCTAACTTACTTTCTTTAATAACTCTCTTATCAACCATTGGTTTTTGCCCAAAGTTTGCAGACTTACTCTCCTTGTCCTAATCCACTTTTTGGAAAAGTTTGAGGAGATTTCAATGGCTGATTTTATTGCTGTAAACATTGAATGTTACATCCATAAGTCTGATATAATTTGTTGCACACAAGTGTTTACAACAGCTTTATATTTTATGCTAAGAGTATTGGTTTTTCATCTTGAGTTAGCTAGTCATTTACTAGTTTTTCTCTTGCATTTTCTACTTGGTCTTTAGAATCTATTGAGCAGATTATAGTACCTTTTTCTTGCTGATATATATTTTTATCTGTTGTTTCAATTTAGGGACAAAAATATTAACTTGCTGATCCAACTAACATATACTATTGCAAAGTGTCTTTTCTTGTGTCCCGGGAAGGTACAATCATCCGAAGAAGTGTTATACCTGTGGGGAAACAATTTCTTGACTTGCAAGGAATCTCATTACACCTTTCACTCCACTTATAATTGACCTATATGGGATTCATTTCCATCCATATTCATCTCCATCTAAATCCCCCTAGGGTCATTGGGATCGCCTTCCTAGAGTGACCAAGTCACCCTTGAAGTGTGGGACCTACATCGAGGTGACATTGGGTGTAGGATTCCTAGGTTATAGCAATTGTTCCATGGTTGGGTCGGTATTTTCCCAACCTACAACTTATGATATAACATACCAATCAAATATTGTCGCAATATTGTTTATGTTGGATCCCACATCAGTCAAAGAATTGCATGCCACATTGGGACACAAGGTATTATATGTGATTCATCCACAATTATGCAAAGGCCAATGCACCATTAAAGAAGCTATTGCACAAAGATATGAAGTATGTATAGACACAATAATTTCAGGAGGCCTTGGATACATTGAAGAAAAAGTTGGTAACTGCACCAATCTTGGTATTTCCAGATTGGACAAAGATATTCCACATCCATGTGGACATGTCATCCATTGCATTGGGCACTATACTCGTGAAACTCAACAAGGGGAAAATCGATCACCCTATTTACTTTGCTAGCCAAAAATATTGATTCCAAAAGGGTCAAATTCATCAGGGTATGTGAGGACGATGAGGTTTTCTTGTTTGACTTTCCACATATCAAAATTCTCATGGACATAGTAGTGATCGACATTGCAGATGCTTGGCAGATGCTTTTATCTAGGAGATGGTTTACTACTCTTGGTGGTTTCCTTAGCATGGATCTCATCCATGCTCACATTCCTATGGGGGATGGAACTTTTCAGATACTATGCAATCGAGAGAAAGTTGATAGACACATGATGGACCCTGATGGTCCCAATTATGCCAACGAATGTGATTATGATGTACTCCCACAGAACATTGAGTATGATCCATATGAGCTACCTTTTATGCAAGAGGACTCCATAGACATGCTTCTTCCATGGACATATCAATACAAAGACAAAATTCCAAAATACCATGGGAAGGATCCAGGGTCTATCCAAATTTTGAATAAGGAAGATAAGAAACATGAATAAATCGTCAAAGATACAGTCCACACAAAGCCTCCATGCGATAAGAATACACCTTGCATCGATTTCAATGAAGGAATTATTGTGCTCATGTGGGAGAAAAGAAAGGGAAAACCTAGATATGAACAAAAAGATAACAATTCATGGTTTGTCCCTTACATCATCAAGAAGAAGTTTGACAAAAAAGGGTACTATCTGGCAGCATTAGACGAGAGAAATATGCCATTACTAGTAGATGGGTCTCTTCTCCAACCTCACATCCAGGGCACATGCCTTCTTCAGGACTTGTTCCCTAGGTAAGTAGGTAAGTCATTTTGATTCCCTGCATTTTCATCTTGATTGCTCATACTAGTTTAGATGCATTTCATTTTCATTTTACTCTACTTGCATATTGATTTCATGCTTAGTCTAGGATTTTTTTTTTTAAATGTCAAAATTTTGTTTTTGAGGCTTAGCTGGTTTGGATTATAATCATATGAGAAAAAGGATGAGTAGGCCATCCTACACTTGACGGTTTAATGTTTCCTTGTAGGAACATGTCTACCAGTAGATGTTTTAGTTCTCATGCACTCTACGATGAGAACATGTCCCCAAGTAGGAGCCAGAAGTTACCCCCATTTAGTGGATAACTAAGGAGATGATGTCTCGAGGCCCTTAGGTTTCATATATGGAAGGGTGAGACATTACATGACCAACAATAACCTTTTGCACAGATGGAAAACCCACTCACCAAAATAGATGGTCACAGCTTTACAGATGGCATCCACCACACTAGTTGGCTTCCGAAAGGCAGTGGGTCTTGATCCATGAGGTACAAGTAAGAATTATGGTAAGCATCATTTCAATATTTAAGCCATTTGATTATTTTGTATCTTATATTTCTCTAGATTCCATGATATGTGCTTGGACATTATGCCTTTTTCCCTACTTCACCTTGGTGGTTGACATTGTGCCCTAGTAAGTGGTCTTCCTTGGGAATGGGTTTGCTACTAGGAACTCCCATCATACCGTTCCCAACCATACTTACCACTTTCCATCATTATTCCCATACATTTCCTTATCTCTTGGGATTTTAGGGTATATTGACCCAATAAGGGGTTGTACCCCTTTCTATGGGAAGAAGAGGCTAAAGTTCGAGAGGGCTTGGTGTTGTGTAAAAGATAAAAGCCTTATATAAGACTTCCATATGCTTCGCCCATGGATCACCCAAGAAATAAATTAAACACTTATATTGAAATAAAGGGGACCCACAATATAATAAAGAAACTCTTGAAAGGTTAGTTGAAGGATATGAGGTCTCATCACGAGTCGATCTATCACGCCCATGAATATCTAATGGTATGACATTACCATCATTTGGTCACCAAACCAGGGTAATGGATCTCAATTGCATGGATGGGAGAAAGGGGGTCTCATCACGAGCCAACCTTCTCATTTCCATTAGGTGTTTGTGGGTGACATTACCACCACCTGGTCACCATGCCAGGGTAGTGAGATTCAATCTCTCCTTGCACTATTATGAAAGAAAATATAAATAAAGAAAGATAAAAGGAAAATGATGGGCTTGGAAAAAGTGCATTGGGGACAAAGGTACAACACACCCTCTACAAAGGTACCCATGAATGAGACACTGTGACCCCTAGTATGTGATGATCCCTATGCCCATTAAGTCTTAACCCCATCCACCTCATACACTTTACATGGCTTATAGAGGGAGCTCTTGGAAGCTCTCCTTGACCTAGGGCAAAATCTACCCAATAAGACACCTCGTCAACCTTCCCATACTTAAGCTTGACAAGTCACATAGTGTCTTTGAGCTGTTAATTATTTGATATGGTGATATTTGATGCACATGCTTGGATGGATTGTTTATTGATTGGAGTAACTTATCATGATGTTATGACTTGAGATCCTTGGAGGGTGTGTTCATTTGTCTTTGCAGGACCTAGCTGGTGGACAATTTTGGGAGAGAAAGCCTAGCTTGGGCTTCCATGGGGATACAATTCCACAGGTTGGATGACAGGGGTCCACATGCCATATGAGAGAGATCAAACTTGGAAGGCCTCAAAGATGACTTGGAAAACATAGCCTAGCCCCCACATGCCAAACGTTTTTCCTAAAAGAGGAAAAAAGTCACTTCTAGAAACATGACACACCTAAGGGGGTTAGGGCTTGGTGGTGAGGTGCCACTCATGTACACTTGTAAGTTTCTAGGAGAAGAGGGTATTCACCATGTTGATATCACTTATATTCTTGAGAAATGGCCTTTGGATTCCCATCCATGCTTCTCCAACACCAACAACTTCCTCAAAGTTGAAAAACGTCCCCTAAATGGGCGACGTCCTCCTAAATTAGGGTTTAATATGTACAAAAAGTGAAATTTCAAGTGAATTGTTTAATATTACTTTGTTAAGGGGGAATGATTAGGGTTGTTGACCCATAATATTTTTTTTACTCCTTATTTTGTGGACAAGCTATGTTAGCTAAATTTTGTATAAATAGAGATCATAAGATCTCATTTTAATCATAACTCTCCCTCTTGTGAGAGGATTGGTCTGGAGGTTTCATCCCTCCTGTATATTTTATCTCTTGTGCACTTTTTTTATGGATATGTTATGAATGGTTGATGGAGGAAATCCTAGCGCTAGCTTTGGATGATGCTTTCTATCTCTTGTGGTGAATTGTCTTAGCATTTCTCTTGATCTTGGTATGGTTTTTACTCGCTTGCTATCATTTTATTCAAGTCAAGTATTGTTATTCTAGGAGATAGGTGGGAAGTATAATGGCATACACCCCCACCATAGCCTTCACCATTTTATTTATTCATCTCATTTATTACAAGGGTTTGCTAAGAAAAGTATAAGGGCATACACCCTCTTAGCTCAAACCCTATCTTAGAGAAACTTTCCTTGGGAAATAAAAGGGCTTACACCCCCAAGGAGGTATCTTCTATAAGATCCTTGTGACTCCATTAACCCAATAGTAAAGGCACTAGTCATTGATTTTCTGCATTGGAGAAATAAAATTTTGCATTGGGAAACATGATTTTCGGTCATTTTTACTTATTGGAAAGTGGATTTTTTTCCTTATTCCTTGAGCGCCTCACAACCACTAGGGTGTCCCCATAGTCAAAAGAAGGTATTTTTGAATAGCTAGTCATGCCCTTCCGTTTGAAAAATGTTCTAGCCACATTCATGAGGATGATGGACGATATCCTGCAACCTTTCACCAATACTTTTATAGTGGTGTATCTGGATGACATCATCATCTACAAAAAGACTTGGGAAGAATACCTGTAGCATATTCAGTAGGTTTTGCACACCCTACGGCAACACAAGCTATATGCCAACTTGGAAAAATACTCCTGTGGCATGGACAAGGTCCATTACATGGGCTACATTGTTGATTATCATGATGTACATGTGAATTCAGCCAAGATCTAGGTCATCCATGACTGGCCAGCCACAACCACACTCACTGAGATTAAAAGATTCTTGGGCCTTGCCAATTTCTATCGTATCTTCGTGTTGGGATTCTCCCATATTGTATGGGCCCTCAACCAAGTAACTAGAGGTGGTGGTAAGGAAAACTTTGTGTGGGTCCTATCCCAACAACAAACGTTCTATCATTTGAAGCAACGCTTGTGCTCAACCCCATTACTTTCATTACCAGACCTGCAGTAGCCCTTTGATATTGAGACAAATGCTTCAGACTATGTTGTGGGTGTCTTTCTCACTTAGCATGACCACCCCATGGCCTATCATAGTGAGACACTATCAGATGTTTTCTGTAAGTGCCCTACATATGACAAAGAAATGTACTCCATTGTGAAAGCCTGCTTCCAGTGGAGACATTACATTATTGGGAAGGAGACAATCATCCACACTAATCATAATACGCTACAGTTCATGTAGACACAAGGAAAATTATAGAATGACCGCCATCAGAAGTGGTCCACATAATTGCAACAGTTCCACCTCAACATCAAGAATAAAACAGGAAGTAGAAATTGATTCGATGTTTTCCTCATCCGCCATCCATTCGCGACACTCACCACAGTGCTAGACTCTTGTGGCCACAAGACTTCTAGATGGCCCCACCTCTATGATACAGACCCTGACTTCGCCACCACCTACTAAATGTTGGGTGCAAACTCTATTGTCACTAATTTCCATCTTTAGGATAGGTTGTTGTGCCATCTGGGCCATCTTTGTGTTCCATCAAGCGAGCAATCGAAGTTGATTTTGGAATCCCACTACAGTCGGGTGGCATGACACTTTGGCATTGAAAATACAGTGGCAGTAGTGCAGAAACATTTCTACTGGCCAAAATTTTGACAATATGTGGGAAAATATATAAGGTCCTGCACTTCCTGCACTATTGCCAAACCAACCACTAAGAAACAGGGCATGTACACCCATCTTCCTACTCCTGACAAGCCATGGGAATCCATCTCAATGACTACATGTCAATCCTTCTGCTCACCAAGAGGGGAAATGACTATGTTTTTGTGGTTGTTGATTGCTTTTCCAACATGGCGATTATGGTCTCCTGTAAGAAGAGCATCACAACAGAGGCCACTGGCAAGCTCTTCTTTGAACGAGTATGGGTACATTTTGGAATCCCACAAAACGTTGTCTCAGATTGGGAAGATCGGTTCCTCAACACATTTTGGTCGAGCCTCTGGTCACTGCTGGACACCAAGCTCACCAAATCCACTGCTTTCCACCCCTAGACATATGTCCAAACGGAGGTCGTCAATCGGATGATCATGCATATCCTGCACATGTACAATTCCAAGAACCCTCGTACATGGGATGAGAATCTTACCTTTGTTCAACATAGCTACAACCGATCCCTACATAGCTCAACCGACCACACCCCCTTTCAGGTGGGGTTGGGATTCTAACCAGTCAGTCCCATGGATGTTGCATTGCCCCTTGCAGCCACCTCATTCAAATCATCCCCTGCTCCAACTAAAGATAAAAAATTCACCCATTTCATTGAGAGGATCCATCACATCCTCCAACAGGTTCAATATATTTTACAGAAATCCAATGCCAAGTACAAGTAGCTCCATGATCAACATCAGGTGCCACATAAGTTTCAGGTGGGAGACAAAGTTTGGTTGCACTTGCAGAAAGAATGCCTTATAGGGCCCCATCAGAAGCTTTTCCCACTCTGTTATGGACCTTACACCATCACCAAGTTTGTGGGTGACCATTCTTTTGATCTCAACATTCCCCCTTTCCTTGGCATGCACCCAATGTTCAACGTGGCTCTCCTTCGGCCATATTTCCCACCATTATTGGGCACCTCAGAGATAGAAAAATAGTTGACACCAATAGAGCTCAAACTTGACTACATGCAACAAGCATCCAGTGATCATATTGTGGACACACAGGTCAATGACACTCGACAACAAAATATCCATCTTTATCGAGTTGTCAAAATAGGGTAGCTCCTGCACCAAGGCAAGTGGCTCACCAGGGGTTAAATTCAACAGAAATTTCCTCATCTAATGGGGGAAATCAATGAAATGGAGAAAATTTATTCCTAAGGGGGGAGGATTGATCCATATGGATTTCAATGGCCTCCCACCTATTCCAATTGGTTCATTTTGGCTGTTTTTTCCTAGTTTTTGGGTCCCTGACTTCCGGGGTCGTTTTGAGGCCCTAAACAACGTTTTTAGGGCTCTCCACAGTTAGAATATAATTGGAGTTAGATTTTGATGGAAAAATGTGTATTCCTCAGATAGACCTTTCCAAAGGGCTATCATGCATCTAAAACAAAGATCGTATGCAAAAGTTACAACCCTGGAAAGTTGATGTACTAACTTACCCCAATGAGGCCCACATGAATTTTGGTGCTTCATCTCCTAGGGTTAGGCTTTTGGATGTATAGGGTTTTGGAATTCATGCTTATTGTGAAAATTCCCTCAGAGACTCATTTTAATCATCTTCTGGTGAATGAGCATAGTCGTCACATCTCTTCTTAGAGATAAGTCACCACCATTCCAGCAAGCTTATTTTCTGCTGCATTTTATAGTTTCATCTTATTTCCTTATTGAATGAAACCAATTTTACTGTATCTCTATTATTATTTGTTAAGCATATTTTTAATTATAATTTGTATTCATAACGTTCTGCTCATAAAATTTGGATCACTAAATGTGACATCCATGCCAAAGATGCAACCTTAAGGGACTATATTAGAAGACCCCGCAAAAGGAGATTGAGTGGCGGCAGAGCCATTTTGGTTTTGGGGATCAGGAAACGAAAACGAGAATGGGTTAGATTGCATTAATTAAAATTTGTCAAACATATTAACTATTTTATGGATTAACTATTTTTTTATGTGTAAAATATTATTATCCTACCATCAATGCGCCATTGTGGAGCTTTGGAAATGGAGAATCAGACATTGCCACACAGTTGGAGATCGAGAACCGTATTGGAGAAGGAGAACTATATTAATGAACATCACCACATAGCATTGGAGAGATGGAGAACCCATTAATACATTACGCTACCTCCGCAATAAGGGATTGAAGTTTAAATCCAATAGAAACGTAGAAAAATAAAATTTTGGAATTTATTTTAATTTCAATAAAATTATTATTAATAATTCCCTATCTTCAACCTTGGAAATTCTAGGAAAAATTGAAGTCAAAGGGTAAACTAATAGTGAGTCAATGCCCGACTCATCGCTATAGTCCCTTGGCCTTCGATAGGGACTAATAATGACTTTCAATATAAAGTAAACCTCTCTTGAAAATTAATATATTTATTCTTTTTTAATGCCATGGAAATGCACTTATAACTATTGGTAGAAGTTAATAACCCTAATAATATTCTCATGGACTTTGGAAATTTTAATAAAGTATTAGATCAAAATCTCAAAGCGATTGTTGACTTACGGGTGTGGATAAAACTCATGTAATTTTCCTTCTACATTTCATTCCAAATTTCCTCCATACTTAGAAAATTTCAAGATCATCATGGGTTCCTAATAGGTTACCTTGTCACCCCTAACTTTCGTGACCCACACAATGCTCACTTAATTTATGTGACCCTTATTATGCACCCACACTTATATTTATTTTGGAGAGAGGATGTTTGTCTATGGGTGTGGAGTACTACCCCAAGTGTCTCGATTCCCTGCTACCCCATTGTTCCACAATTTCGCTTGCCCACTCTCTCGATACTCCCCTTACCCCATTGTTTTGTCATCCCATCATCCTACCATCCTGTCATCCCAATCCTTCTATCATTTTGTTGTCTCTATCCCCGCTTACCCTGATCTCCCATTGTCCCGCCCGTCTGCTCTCCCGATTGTCTGCCACCCTGTGACGATTTATGTTATGTCTTGTCATGCTTCCCAATGTGCATTAAATTACACTTTCCGAAAATGACTACCACTCATATAAGTTTTAATATCATTATTAATGTCGAGATTCTCGAGACAACTTCCCATAAATTTTAGTATTGATTCTCATTAAAAATCCTTGAGTTAAGATCCCCAGAACATGTTAAGATAAACATGTATATTTTGATAATACTAATTTGAAAAAAGTTTTTCATTAAGTCGTCCACCTTGGTTAAGTATGATAGCTCAAAGAAAGGAACAATTCTACGGAGATACTACCAACCTTTTGGGACGAGAAGACCAAATATTTTAGTGGTAAAAAACATACATGTATTATTCTACATTACCATCCTCGAAAAAAAATTCAAACAAGATTTGGAAATCAGGAATTGCATCAGCGGGTTGCATTCCAAAAATTTATGATTTCAAAGAATTAATTTCATGGTGTATCGACAAGTTTGACAAGGAACAAAAAATTATTCAATTACAAGGAGAATCACCCATTTCTTTAGCTCCCTCAACTTTTAAAAGGATTTTCAAGCTCCTTGAACTAACGATGATTTTCAAAAGCATCAAATCTGAGGACTTCTTGAAGACAAAGAAAGGAGGATTCGAACTCCTACATGACTACCTTGAAGGCCTAACGATGTTTCCTAAAGATCTCTCAAATATTCGGGTATGTTCATTAAAAAACATGTACCGAGAAATGGTGTGGTTATTCGCTAGAATAACTTGACAAGAATCGATGGCTATTGTTCCTATGCTCGCTCAGTATATATTGTACTTTTCAATTCATGAAAACACAATATTTGACTAGGAAAGGACTATTTCCAGTGAGTTATCTTTTCAACTAGGAAATTTCTGAAAAAATAAGACATTTTATATGTCTTCATATTTGATTTTCACTATGACATATTGTCACATATTCAATGGCCTACAATAGACATGAAGGTTAATTGTAAATTCAACCTTGTACAAATGTGGTACCTTGAACTTTGAAAACAAAAGGCCGCATACCACTTATATGAAGTGAACAATGCTTTCATATCTTCTTTTAAAAGGCTAATTCATGGACCCAGTACATTTAGATTATCCCTGGAAGAAACATATTTCTTAGACAAGAAAGGAAGTTTTGAAGCCATGGAAAAATTTAGTGCTATTAGACTCTATTGTTCACATGAGAAACCTTCATACCCGGCATACTATGTTTCTGATAAAATATGTATAGTTGAGATATGTAAACAATATAAATTTTGGGCCCATTTCTTCAACAAAAAAAGGAAAAAACAGTTCATCCCATTAACATGGAAAATTGGGGAAATAACTATAAAAAGCATTACCCATCTTAATGAAATATCAACTTAGTTTGATCTATTCAATTTCAAGAAAGAAAATTAAATCAAGGGTTTAGACCCTAGTTAGTTATTTATGACACACATGACATTTGTAGGATATAGTGTATCAATTTCCAAAACATTATTGTTTAGAGAAGAACAAGGTGATAGTCAAAACCCTCAAGGGTTACCTGTAGAAAAATTGCAAGAATATATTGAGATAGTCATTAGTACAATTGATCAACACATACAACGAGGAAGAGTTGTGAATGAGAGAAATTCACGGTCCCCAAATGTTTCTAAAAAAATATTCCTACCCAAAGGAAAACCTTAGAATTCAGTTCAAGAAAAAATAAAGTCCTCGATGGATAATTCTAATGACGGAGGAGAAAAAAACCCTCCTAAGGTAAATCTTGAGAAGCCCCATAAATTCCCAATTGTTAGTAAGAGGAAAAGAGGCACAAATAAAGAGGGAGAAAGTGAAGACATACTTGGAGATGAAATTTTCTTGGAAGACATGGAACTCGATGTAAATATTGAATAAATAGAATTTGTAGGTGAAGAGCAGAGGTTACAAGAAAGCATGACAATTGCAAGAAAATTGGCCACTCAAGCCAATCATATTTGAAGAGGAGTCTCTTATCCTGCATCGTGCCACATTCAACAAAAATTCAAGAAAGTTAGTTATTGAGAATATCAATGCAAGAAATAAGAATATTCGAGAAAAATGGAATTCAAAATTTGACTTTCATGGGGTTCTACCCTCCAAGGTCACAGAGTTACATGAGGCCACATGAGAAGCTTTAAAAATTTCAATTGGATATGTAGAGAATGAAAATTCTATTTTAAAAGATAGAGTAAGAGAATTGGAAAATGCTCTGATGCCCCCACCATTGTTTGATAGTCCTATTGTCACCATATTGTTAGAATATATAAGATTGTGTGCTCGTTTTTCCATTGATGATACCCTCGTCACCCAACCATATGCCTAAGCCACCCTCTGAGCACCTTAACCTTGACTGAGAATTACTCTGGAAGCAAACCCTAGGCTAGATAGCCAAACAAGGTGTAGCGCATCTTCCTCCAAGGATAGCATACCAACAATAGTTGATAAGATAGTCCAAACCCTAGCCAAGAGATAGTCCAAGCCAATACTGAAAACTAGTTGCTGTTGCAGTTGCACCTGCAACCCTCCTCCACATGTGCGCACCAAACTGGGAACTGCAGTGTGCACCAACTGGGAACTGCAATTCTGAGATGTGTCAAATGAGAACTGGCACCCTATATTTATACTGGTTCTGCCAGATTTGTTGGGGATGACTTATCCTTTTGGATATGTGTCTGTTCAGTATATTATTATTATTTCTAGCCGACTTCTTCTCTTGGAGGCTAATAACCTAATATAAATTATATTCTTGAGCCGACAAGACTTTTAGGGTTATTAGCCAACTCATTAGGGTTTTCTCTTGCTTTCTAGAGTCTTCTATTCTCGTTAGGTTCACACGTGGAGGTAAATACCTCTTGCAGCTACCATAATATTAACACTCCCTCCTAGCTAGGGAGGTATTACAGGTAATGGTCTTGAGCACAAAAAATATACCATTTTCCCAGTAGCATCAATATAGTCGTCTAGACTATCTCATGACTAGACCATGAGAATCACCATCACCATCAGTTGCATCATCTCTTGAAACCATACTTCATCTGAGTAATTAGACATGATGCTGGATAAGTCACTCACACCATAGAGTGATACAAGAGCCACTCTTATAATCTAGAGGAGTAAATGATCTGAACCA
>SNQJ01S0087552.1:22193-50241 GCA_010110895.2 Picea sitchensis
GATTGTTTGGGTGTTGGGGTGTGGCTTGTATTCATTTATGCATTCAAATGCATATTTGGTGGTTGGTATTTTGCTACTACATTTTAGAAGAAAGAACATATCCATATTCCCATTACCTTGTCTTCAGTCAAGAAACCATTAAGACAAGTATTTTCGTGGATAAGAGTGCTCATTGTGATCTTATGTTCTAATTGAACAACATACACGGCTACTCCTTCATTTGAATTATGAGAATATAGAGTGTTGGGTAGAGTATACTAAAGACAAAGTACAACCCATAACTTCAACCTAGAGATCTGATTGGAATACAAGACATCATGTTATTTAGAATTAGAGACCTAACATTGGTTAGATCATCGAGAACATAGAATTTCCATTGCATTTTCATTTTGGTCCTTGTGTGTAGTTTACATGAAGAAATGAGCCAGATAATCATTCCATATCAGAGGCTACCACAAGTTGGTAGGTATTGTAACCATGAATTGTCATGGTGTGGCCCACATTCTCTATAGATGTTTTCATTGGCACATGGTATTCTTCCCAGGGTTTGTATCCCATAGTATTCCAAATAACGAAGCATAATTAATAGGATCATGTCTCCATTCTAAGAATCCCTTTGAGTGGCCAAGATGGCCACTTTGGCCAAGGTGAACATACATATGTTCTAAGTAGTTTTCTCCCTTTTGGGTTTCCAATACAGATTTGTTGTTTGATCTATGTGTTTGTATGGTGGTGATTTTAACATGGTATCAAATTAAGGATGCCTAAACTCTCTAGCGAGATGTAGAAATTTTGAAAATCCACTACAAGGATAACACCTTCTAGTAGAGGTTTTTAGTGTTACAAAATTTGACAAAAAAAACTCTGCTACAACCTCCTCTATTGGTTGTAGAGGTTTTAACGAATGTTCCATATAACTTAAAAACTTTGGGCCAACAAAGGTTGTAGCAGAGGTTTTGTTTTTTTAATCCATTTCTTTTATTGTCAAAACACACCGGTGCGCACACATAAATGAGAAGCATCGGTCCACACACATAAATGAGAAGCATTGGTGCACACACATAATTGAAAAGCACTAGTGCACACACATAAATGAAAAAAATCGGTGATTTTTATGGTTATGCATGCACTGGTGCATATTGTAATCATGTGCAGCAAAATATTTTGAAACAATACAAATATAAGCGTACATTATGTCATTTAAAGCAGTGTTGCTTTCTCACAATTTTTAGCACCAATGTGTATAACTCATAAAAATGCACCATTTAGTGAGTTCAAAAGAATGTAGTGCACCGATATGTATATATTTTAATTAATTGTTTTTTTTTTTACAAATTTTCAATTAATCATCTCAAAATCAAATATTTGTTATAATAATATTGATTTTTATATTTTTGTTATTGCATTAATGCATTATCCAATGGATTACACCTTTATTAGTTGTAACAATGTAAGTCATCCATATATTAATTAATCAACAACACAACATTTGATAATGCAGTAAAATAAGAAACCCATTTTATTATATATGAATAAGTGACCCATCATCATATAAAATGGGACAAAGTAAAGGTCCACAATAATCAAAATTCAACCAATATGTAGTTGTTACACTCATTGGTAACATGTTCTCATGCAATTGGGATAATATGTCAAGTACATCAAACAAAATCCCTAATTTTCAGAGACAAATATTCCAAAACATACAACTTGTAGTAAGATTCAATTATAGTGATTGTCATTCGACATTTCTTGAACTACAATCATCGCTCGAGCTACGCGCATGCCTAATTTCTTCATCACTTGTAGGTGATATTGTACTTTGTTTATTTAACCTAATGTTTTCTTGATCCACTTGTTTTTTATGTTCCACCTCTTCATGTTCCATCTACAAACATAGAAATAAAGTGGAATGAGTGTGTGTGTGTGTGTGTGTGCATAAATAGAAAAGTGTACCAAATTAGCGATTATTTCATAAACAATACACATTCTTTTGAAGCCATGCTTCATGTCATTTCTCAAAATATCTTATGTTGGATGCACTCCATACTTTTTTTCCCATGTGTTTAATGCACGTCATGACAAAGCAAATTCGATATAATTAATATAAAGGTTTTTTGTCGTTCCATTAATTATAAAACAAGGGAAGTTAAACAACATAGCTACTTAGAAATTGTTCAATTAAACCTGCTACTTCAACATATACTCAAAACCCATACTTAACTCAATTTCTATCAATTATTTAGTTGGCTCTTATTTGTATGTTAGGAGCTATTAGAAGACATCCATGGATGAGTGCGAATTAATTATTTAAATATAAATATCATTAAAAAGATGAAATTTTAAGTAAGATAAAAAAAAATTAAGTACTCAAAGCTTTGTGATCAACCCTTTTATTTCTTGTCGTCATGTCTTATGTGCTAAATGGGCTTCGATGTACATAAAATAATAAATGAATGATTACATGTCTCTTATGCAAATTGTAATTGTTGGGATGGCTCCTCCTACGATGCAATTATGTTCATTTCTCTTACCATCTCCTTGTACACTTTTTTGGACATCCCCACCAACATGTATTTTTTTTCCCTCATTTGTCCCTTGGAATTTCCATGACATTCCTTGACCAACACACATCATTAATTTAAACCTACAAATAATTCAAAGATATTAAATTTTTAATACATCTTAAAGAACTTTCCTTGTTCTCTTGTCAGGATGAGCTACCATCACACTCGCTACAATAAGTTGTTTTCCTTGAACTTATATTGGCCATATTCTATCAAAAAATGACAAGAATCATCATATATAAAAGCTATGAATTTGTTTTACAAAATAAGATTAATAGAAGCACCAATTCTCTATAGATTAATAGAAGCATCGGTGCTTTATTAATTAATAGAAGCACTAGTGTCTCATTACTATTTATTGCACACTTCCTAACATATGAACAAAGTTATTTTTATTTTAAAATCTATGGTGTTTTTGACAAGAACATGAGCATCAGGGCGCTTTGTTATTAGGGGAGAACCGGTGCACTTTGTTATTAGGGAGCACCGCAATTCATTTTAGTTCTTATAAAATAAAATAAAAAATATTTTGGTATTTTATATTAATAACAGTTATCGAAAGAACCCGGGAATCATTTTTTGGAGCACCACTGCACTTTGTTATTGTGAAGAGCACCGATTCACACTGTCAACTTAGGAACACATGTGTTTTTGGTCCGAAATTGATCTTTTAAAGACTTTGGTTAAGTTTATGCATGAATTGATTTACCACTTAGGAATTAAGAGAAGAATAATATTTTAATGAAAGAATGTTGCAGCCATCATAAAGAATACAAAATGGAAATTAAACATTGAAAACAACAAACCATAAAACCAATATTGTTAACGGAGTTTGGAAAGGTTGCCTACGTCTCCAGGCCTTTGTCTTAGTGGGGGAGGATTTCTTATTAATATTCAATGTTGAAAAATTACATCAGAAGTATATCAAATGGATTACAAACTAAACTTGTTGTTTTATGCTCGACCTCAAGAATCCAACACAACCGATGACACTGAAAAAGGTTGAGCATAGCTCCCGGAAATGGCCTCCAAAGTTTGCTTCCTCAATGGCTTCCCTGCATAAAATTGGATTAAGATTCCAAATTCTTCATCATTTTGATGTTTTTGAACCTTATTTGACTATCAAAAACCTCTGATTTATATATATCTTGAGTTGGGAATCCTATCCCAACTTCCTCCTAAGATCTAGCCTCAGAAAGGGCTCCAGATCCCCCCAAAATGGTCAAAATCCAATAAAATCAGGATGAAAATTCATAAAAAAATAAAAAACTATGGGTTAAAACCCACTTTGGGAAATTATTGGCACACTAGCCCCTTTTCCCTGGGCTCCTGGTCACATGCTGGTTCCATGTGTCTGAGCTTTGGGCTAAACAGTTAGGCCGTCCCAACTTGTTGGCACCTAGTCATGTGAATTGTTTCCATATGGCCATGGCCTGACACCTTATCCTCCGCGAGCTCTTGGTTGTGGTCTAGCCCCCTACTAACTGAGGTGTATCCCATAAACTGCACCCACTTCACTTTAAAATAAAAATGTGATGAATGGTTGACACAAACCACGAATATCCCAGATGGTTAGTGCTCTTGGTGTAGTCCGTGGGGGTTCGAATCCTTCGAAGGCGGAAACCAATTTTTACCCAAGCCTCTTTGGCCTTATCTGGGGTTCCATGTGGTGCCCTGTGATTGGGCCATGTGTCACCATGTGATTGGTTCATATTATTGACGAATCGGTCTAGTCAGCACGACCACGTCACTGTCGTACCTTCCATGTGTCTCAACCAGATGATGCCATGTCACTACCATGATGACCACGTCTCATGCTACCACTAGTGCCACGTCACGTAGGGACTATTTTCGTACAATGCCATGTGTCAAATCTGTATCGTGCCAACTCAACCTAAAAATGCCAAATCTGCCTGCCACGTGTCAGCCTCTGGTGCTGACACATCACCCTACTGACATCATCAACAATACTATTAACTTCATCAACCGTACTATTGACGTCATCAGTTGACTTTGACCTGTTGACTTTGACTCTTTTTTTTTGACCGAATCTTCAGATCATGATAACTTTTGCAAACGGTGTCCATTTTTAGAAAAACATATATGGCCAAAATTGGCTCGACAAGACCAACGTGATGGTGTTGGTTTTGTCTGATTCTGATTACTTTGATTTTTAGGCCTTCCCGGATCCATTTGGATCACACCTCCCCATTAAGACCTTTTGGTCCTCCAAAATGATATTAACCAGCCATCAAGTGTGGGATAGGCCTCCCCACTTGTCCTTTGTCTTTAAACTTTGCCATGTGCATCTATCACATCATAATCAATTGCATAATAACCATGACAATTGAAAGCATATTGTTAGCCACTTGAACTCATTCACATCTTACTGAATCCACTACCATCCATGTAGAAAACATTAGCAGTGATAACATAAAAAATATGACTGCAAATGAACCAATATGTTTGACAGACTTGCACGGCATTAACTTATATTGAAGCAAAGTATGATTGAACTCCCATCCTACAACCATCTCATGTTCATTCTTAAGATCAATTGCTTTACTTGGCACAATTATAGGTGTATTGCTTGCATAAGTTTCATTCTTTAATTGTTCCATTGTTAGAAGAGATTGATTTGCTTTTATGTGATGAGAATGTAAAACATATTCATTTCCTTATTTAGTTAAGTGATATTGATTATGTTCCCTAAAGAAGATTGCTTTGTGATCATATAAATAAGGGTTTCCTAAGACCATTCCACATGTTTCTAGTGGCACCACATCACATGTTACTTCATCCACATACTTAGAGGTAATTGCAAACTTTATGATACATTGCTTTGTTATGGGAAATTTATGATCTTTGCTTATCCAATTTAGTGAATAGGGTTTGTGTTGCATATTAGTGTTTAATCCCAATTTCTTAATCACTTCTTCTAAAATTAAGTTAGATTGAGATCCACTATCTATCAATGTATCGATCTTAGTATGTTTCACAAATTTGACCTATCAAACCAATTGTTGTAATCTTAAACTCATCACCTGAATCATACCCCAAGTATGTTGGTCGTGTTGTTGTTGCAACTTTTTGCCTCCCTTTCCTCTCTTTAAACCACTTTGGTTTCTTCTCTAGGTGCAATTGCCAGCAATTCTCATCATTGTGCCCTTCTTTCTTGCAATGCTTGCAAGAGAGATTCTCTTCTTTTACTGTCACTAAATTTTCTTTCTTACCATTCCCTTTTACTTTTCCATCCTTCTTTGAAGATGATTCCCCTGATACACCAACTCCAGTCTTCCCTACTTCAATATACGTTGCTTGAACAGAAACTTCATCAAGATTAGTAGGTCCAAACATAAATACAATATTACGAATATAAGCAGGTAAACCTCCTATATACTTCATAAGAGTTTCTTGTGTAGTCAATGGAACATCTGACATAAAATCCATCTTACGAAATTCATTTGTATATTCCTGCACTAACTGTCATTTTCTTAATTTAAGACTTTGTCATTCAATTAAATCCTTTTTCTTATATCCGAAAGGATAGAAATGTTTTCTAAGTGCGGAAATAAAATCATGCCATGATGGAAAAATCTTACCAATTTGTTGAGTTCCATGTTTCATTTTACTTTGCCACCATATGAGAGTTGTGCTTTCAAGACGAAGCGATGGAAATATGATTTTGGTTGCCTCATCTTTGATTTGTTGCACATTACAATATAACTCCATCTGTCTAACCCAATTATCAAGTTTTTCGGCATTAAATTCACCATCATACATAGGCAAAACAAATTTTACATCAAGTTTAAGTAATGGCATATCAGGCTTATGTTTATGAGAATGTTTTCTTGAAGAAGTAGTATTTGAACTTGTACTTGAAGAAGAAGAAGAATATGATGGATATAAAGGAGGTGAAGGAGGATTTTTAGGAGGGTCCTCTCCTTCTTCACTTTTGTCTTGCTTTGAATATTCCCCTTGAAAAAGTCTCTTTCGTTCCAAGTAATCATCATTCAACACTTTTACCATCTCCGACATGGAAAATAAAGTTATTTGAAACTCTCTTTCATTTTGAGAAAGTCCTTCTGATGCCATCTTATCACTTTGAGATGTCCTCTTTCTTTATCCAATCTCTGGATATCCTTCTACAAGCCCGCCTTCACCACAACTTAGCTTTTCCCTAGTAATCATGCAAACTCAAACAACCAACTATCAACCTTCTCTGATACCACTTGATCCGAAATTGATCTTTTAAAGACTTTGGTTAAGTTTATGCATAGATTGATTTACCACTTAGGAATGAAGAGAAGAAAAATATTTTATTGAAATAATGTTGCATCTATCATAAAGTATACAAAACATAATGTAAACATTTAAAACAACAAACCATAATTCCAATATTGTTAACATATTTCGACAAGGTTGCCAACATCTCCGGGCCTTTATCTCAGTGGGGGATGCTTTCTTATTAATATTAAATGTTGAAAAATTACATCAAAAGTATCTCAAATGGATTACAAACTGGTCTGGATATGTTCTACTCGACCTCAAGAATACAACACAACTGAAAACACTGAAAAATATTGAGCGTAGCTCTTGGAAATGGCCTTCAAAGTTCATTTCCTTAATGGCTTCCCTGCATAAAAATGGATTAAGCTTCCAAATTATTCAACATTCTATTTTTTATGAACCTTAATTGACTATCAAAAAACTTTTATTTATATATATCTTGAGTTGGGAATCCTATCCCAACTTCCTCCCAATTTTTGGCCTAAAAAAGGGCTCCAAATCCCCCCAAAATGGTCAAAATCCAATAAAATTAGGCTGAAAATCATAAAAAATAAAAAAATATGGGTGAAAACCCACTTTGGAAAATTATCGGTGCACTAGCCTCTTTTCTCCAGGCTCCTAGTCACATGGAGGTGCCATGTGTCCGAGCATTGGGCTAAACAGTTAGGTCATCCCAACTTGCTGGCACCTGGTCATGTGAATTGTTGCCATATGGCCATGGGTTGGCGCCTTATCCTCCACAACCTCTTGGTCTAGCGCCCTGGTCTTGGGATAGCTCACCTTCACCATAACTTAACTTTTCCTTGGTAATCATGCAAACTCAAACAACCAACTATCAACCTTCTCTGATATCACTTGATCTGAAATTGATCTTTTAAAGACTTTGGTTAAGTTTATGCATGAATTGATTTACCACTTAGGAATTAAGAGAAGAAGAATATTTTAATGAAAGAATGTTGCAGCCATCATAAAGTATACAAAATATAAAGTAAACATTGAAAACAACGAACCATAATGCCAATATTGTTAACGAATTTTAGCAAGGTTTCCCACGTCTCTGAGCCTTTGTCTCAGTGGGGGAGGCTTTCTTATTAATCTTCAATGTTGCAAAATTACATCAGAAGTATCTCAAATGGATTAAAAACTAGTATTTCTATGTTCTACTCAACCTTAAGAATCCAACACAACTGATGAAACTGAAAAAGGTTGAGCGTAGCTCTCGAAAATGGCTTCCAAAGTTCGTTTCCTTAATGGCTTCCCTGCATAAAAATGGCTTAAGCTTCCAAATTATTCAGCATTCTGTTGTTTCTGAACCTTCTTTGACTATTAAAAACATTTGATTTATATATATCTTGATTTGGGAATCCTATCCCAACTGCCTCCCAAGATTTGGCCTAAAAAAGGGCTCCAGATCCCCCAAAAATGGTCAAAATCCAATAAAATTAGGCTAAAAAATCATAAAAAAAAAAAAAAAATATGGGTTAAAACCCACTTTGGAAAATTATTGGTGCACTAGCCCCTTTTCCCAGGCTTTTGGTCACATGGAGGCACCATGTGTCTGAGCATTGGGATAAACAATTAGGTTGTCCCAACTTGTTGGCACCTGGTCATATGAACTGTTGCTATATGGCCATGGGCTGGCATCTTATCCTCCACAAGCTCCTGGTCTAGCGCATTGGTCATGGGATATCCCCCCACTGACTGGGGCTTATCCTATAAACTACACCCACTTCACTTTAAAAGAAAAATGTGCCAAATGGTTCACACGAACCACAAATAGCTCGGATGGTTAGTGCTCTTGGTGTAGTCCATTGCCCCGCCCGGAGGTCGGGGGTTCAAATCCTCTGGAGGCGAAAACCATTTTTTACCTAGGCCTCTTTGGCCTTATCTGAGGTTCCACATGGAACCCTATGATTGGGTCACATGTCACCCTCTGATTGGTTTGTACTTCTGACGCATCGGTCCAGTCACCACACAATCAGCTGCCCAATCAACACTGCCACATCATTTTCATACCTGCCATGTGTCTCAACTAGATGATGCCACATCAATTCCATAACTACCATGTGTCATGCTACCACTCATGCCACATCACATACAGACTGCTTCCATACATTGCCATGTGTCAAATCTGTACTGTGCCAATTCAACTTGAAAATGCCAAATATGCTTGCCACGTGTCAGCCTCTGGTGATGCCATGTCACCTTGCTGATGTCATCAAATGTATTGTTGACTTCACTGCTGACATCATCAACCATAATACTGACTTCATCAACCGTACTATTGACATCATTAGTTGACTTTGACCTCGTGACTTTGACTTTTTTTATTTGTTTGACCCGATCTTTGGATAGCGATAACTTCTGCATATGGTGTCCATTTTCAGAAAAAAAAATATGGTTGGAATCAAATCGACAAGCCTGATGCGATGGCGCTAATTTCATATGATTATGAGAACTTTGATTTTTAGGCCTTCTTGGATCCATTTGGATCAGTTGTTGACATGAAAATGCACACTGATGCACTATTACTATACAGTGCACACCATGAATTACTGAAGCATTTTTTTTAAAGAAAGCTTATAGGGAGAGGGTTTGGGATCCAATGTGATGAGTGATCCCATTGCAACAGATACCAAATTCCCCATATACAAGTAAAGAAACCCTATAAAAATCTATTTCTAAAAAAAATTCTACTTGTGAAATATAGAGAGGAAAACTAAGAGAAACAACTAGGAAGCTAGGGCTTCCAATACTGAATGTAACTATGAAACCATTTTTTTTTATAATGCACTGAAATCTGTTTGAATCAAATAGGGGAAAGATTGATATGATGAATAGAATAAAATCACATACCTGAAATTTCTCCTCTGCAAATTTCTATGTAAATTTGGCTCTTCAAAAAAATCTACCCACTCCAAAGATTTTGCTTGTAAATCTCTCTTGCACAAGTCTCCCTTATAAATTTTGGAAAAATAATGAAATAATGGTTAGGTTTTTATTTATAAACACATACATTTTGAAAATATAAAATTCTCGCTCATTTTTTTGTTGTATATTTCGGCACATTGATTCGATTTGGTTATTTTTTATTTATTTTACCCTTTGACGGTACACTTGAAAATAATATGCGTCAGTGTGCTTTTTTACTAGAATGCATCGGGGTTGTATTGGTTTCTAATAACATTGTGGAAGGTTTATGGTTTTAAAATTAATTTCTTTTGTTTAAAAATCGATTTTTCTGGTGCATTTGTTATATGAGCACTGGTGCGCTTTGTTATTGGGGGAGCACCGATGTGCTTTGTTATTGGGGGAGCACTAGGGATATTTGTTATTGGGGAGAATCGCAATGCATTTTATTTCTTATAAAATAAAAAAACAAGATTTTAGTATTTATATTAATAGTTGTTATTGGAAGCACTGGGGCGTTATGTTTTGGAGCACCAATGTGCTTCATTATTGGGGAGAGCACCATTGCACTTTATAATTGGGGGAGCACCAATGATATTTATTATTTGGGGAGCACTGGTGCAATTTTTTATTGGGGGAGCACCGACAATATTTTAGTATTTTATATTAATAGTGATTATAAGTGTGCTTTATTTGTTAAACATCGAGGCGTTATGGTTTGTAAGTGCACCGGTGTGCACAGTCTACTTAGGAGCACCAGTGTGCATGGTTGACTTAGGTGCATCGATGCTCATGGTCGAATTAGGTGCACCGATGTTAAAACCTCCAAAAAATACTTCACTCTCCCACCTTCTCTATAAACATATAAGGGATAAAAAAAATTGGGGGGGTTCTGTAAAAATCTCCACTAGAATGTGCTCTCTTTGTAGTGATCAAACAATTAATGCAATTCAAAATTTTCACTTCATTTACTTGATATTTCCTAGATTTAGTCCCTATAAACTTTCATCTATAAGGATCATATGAAATATTGAATTACACCAATAATATTTCACTTCCCTTCAACCCAATTTCACCCAACAATCTATTAAAATAAATACTATATGAGTGTACTCTAATACCACAATGCTACAACCCTTTGGGCACATTTTTCAAGGCATAAAACATATATAAATTTCTTATTACAATAGATTATAACAACTTCAAATCTTTTCCTTTATATTCTAGATATGTGTTAAATCACTTCACCAATTCAACTATATGTTATGTCAAATCAACATGAACAACAAGGGTTTAAATCTACTCAATCATGAAGATAAATCAAATATAAAAGTACACAATATCACAACTTTATTACAAAGCTAGTACAAGTCAATATCTCTAAAATCTATCTAGGGAAACCATAAGAAAACCCTAACTATTGACTCATCCTATTTAGGAATCACAACCAACCAAAGTTGGTCACTCCACCAAACATCCTCAACATGCTAGCATCAACATTAGTAATTCCTCCTTGGAACATATAACAATATTATATCACACAAGCTCTCCAAACTATCAATGTTGTCTTCCTTAGGGTTTTCAAACCCTAGCCATGTTTCATCCCAAAAGTACATGGCAAGAAAACTCTATGACTATCATCCAAATCTAAATATTGATCCTAGGGTTTGAGTCCACAAACCTTAGGTCTTCAACTCTTGCATCAACACAAGCACCAAGACCTCCATGGAACATCAAGGATACAATAACTGAGTCTTCTTCCAAGAAAGGCATTATACCATGCTCAAGACTTGTCAAGATATTTTATTCATGATCTTTCTTTAGCCTCACATCCCACAAGAACAAGGCTCCAAAGTTAGGAAAGGTGTTAGCTCCATTCTCCATGTCTTCTATTAGGATAGAAACCCTAGAGCCACAACAACATCCATAATAACCATCATCCTCCCCAATGTCATGTTCTTTAGATAAATTTTGAGGTAAAAAATGGGCCTCAAAACAAAAAAGTGCAATCAACATCAAATTTAAAACAACTAATAGGATTCAAGATGATGATGTAAACAATATGAGTAAATATTTTTGGAGGGAAAGAAAAAAAACACTTTTTTTAATCAGGTTTTCAACTTATCTCCTTATATGTTTACTCAAATTTTAAGTGTAGGCACTCATTGGAAGTGTTATTAAATTTTACATCCAACGAGTATGCACTCTGCATACTTTTGATAGACCCAATTGTAAGACAAATTAAAAATAAATGAAGAAAATGTGTTTTGAAACACCTTTTTTTCACTTATTTCCAATTTATCTCACTACGGGTCTATCAAAAGTATACATAGTGGGTAATTTTTGGATGAAAAATTTAATTATGCATCCAATGAGTGCCTACACTTGAAACTTGAGTAAACTTATAAGAAGATAAGTTGAAAATACGATAAAAAAAGTAGTAGTTTTCTTTCTTTCCCTTTAAAAGTTAATAACTGTTATTTTATTATTTTAACTGTTATTTTATTATTATCCTTAGGAGACCCAATTTAGAACTTGAAATTTCTCTAATTATTCTCTAAGGTTTACATGTATGTCACAAACCCTAGCATCACACGAGAAATATCTCCAAGAACACCCCCCCACCCCCCCCTTTCTCCTTGTATTCTCCTAGAGTTTCCTTGTGAACCCTAACATCATGCTTCTAGGGTTTCGTTAAGAAACCTAACATCATGCTCCTAAGTTTTCTTCATGAACCCTAACATTGTTCTCCCTACAAGACTTCTCCAACACAATGTGATTAATAGAGTACAATGATGATAATTAATACACTAGTTCTCTTCTCCCTTTATATATACAATAGGTGAGGGAGGATAACATAAAAAAAGGACATAAGTCCATACAAGTAACCAAAAAGGCAACCCCACATGGAGAACTCTAAAATAAAAGGATGAAAATGTGTCAAACTAGGATTTATTAAACCCCCAAAGTGTCCCTCCAATCGTGATCCTCTTTGGGCTCAATGCTCCTCCTCCAAGATGGTACACTCTCCAACAAGTTGTTAGTCCAATGCTCCCTCTTTTACTATGGTTTCTTATCCATGTGTCCTCATGCATGATGATATTCCTCTAACTATGTGCCACATGTCCTTTCATCTCTCCAATACTACTCTCGCATGTGCTAATGTGGTCACTAAGCTCTAATTCTCCTCCTCAACATATATCTAAGTCGATAACCAACCTCCATGAAGTATGCTTCTCAACACAAGAATCATCAAGTCAAGTTCCCAAACTCCAAGGTGTATATCACATGGTCCCAAGATCCTATGGATAAGTGCTCTCCTCCAAATTCCTATCACTCCTCCTCATAGGTAGGTACCTCCTCTAATCAAGGAACTAACTCCCCCTTTGTGTGCACTTAGGTAAGGGCTATGTTATAACTGACTAACCAAGGTCCAAGCATCCACCTAAATTGAACCATCCATACGTCCATGAAGCATTTATATGGGGATAAGCAACATATCACTCTCTTAGCAAGGTTAAAATGCTTTTGGAGTAACCCTAAACGCTAACATGAGAGTGGTTTATGTTATTAGGAGCCTTGTGTTGATATCAAAGTTGCAAAAGTGAAGTTGTGGAAAATAGTAGGAGGACACATTCTCATGGATAATGAGAATGCCATTGCTAGATAATTTATATATGATTATATTAGGTTAATAGATCTTTTCCATTTCATAGTATCTTGTACAATGGCATGCATCCTATTATCCTAAGGAGATTTTTCATGTGGAATGATTGCTCTTGAAGTTAGGATATGCTAGTTTGCTAGATATATTGAGCATGATAATGTTGTAACATGGATATTGATTTTTGTGCATGGGTTTAGATTGTTGGAGTTATTATCAAATGTAATAACTGATCTATGTTCTAATTAAGTAATTGATTTGCTTGGAGCAAGCATGGACACAGTTTTGTAGATACATAACCAAGGGGTTTTGATGGAATCTGTGGTGGAATAATGAGATTAGCCACGAGGATTTTCTATGAGTGATTTGGAGGAGGCCCCTTCAAGAGTTAAACTAAGTGTGAGCATCAATATTGTGATTTAGTGAAACGTGGTGTTAAATGAGTGTAGAAGTGTACAAGAGCTAGTGAATGAGTAGACGTTGTAGCTAGAGTGAAAATTAATGAGTAGACAATAGGCAAGAGACTCGATAAGAGTCCAACAGGTTCAAGATCAAGTGGAGAAGTGTCACCCTGGTTGGATCAAAACTCAAGCATAGAGATGTGGATTGTGGCAGATAGTGAAAGTGGAGGAAACTTTGATGTGGTAAGGTGATAACAAAGGCATTCTCATGGTCACATGGGTGGAGTTTGTGAGCATGAAGATATGTGATATGTCTAATGTGGATGATAAATAGTACCAAATTATAGGAGGGAGATCAAGGAAATCATTGAATTGGACTGAGTCAATTTGAATTTTGTGGAATACATCTCTAGTAAAGCATACATTTGTTGGACAGGACAAACCTAAACTTGGTAATAAACTGCCTTTTTATGCAAATAAGATTGAGTCTCATTGTTTTTTCATGTGTTGAATTGTTTTTTGTTGAATCCTTTTAGTTTTCACATGGATCACATTCATTGGGAGAGAAATCAATGATTGTAATGATTCCCAAATAACCAGAAAAACTTAGAGAGGATAGGTTATTTATCCCAACTAAGTCAAGTTTAAGAGGGATCCTCAAGTTATTATAACCTTGACTTATCAAATTTTGGTCCATGTTCATTATAGATGGTTTCAATGGCAAATGGTATTTATTCTTAGGGGATGTAGCCCATGGTATTCCAAATAATGAAGCCCATTTAAGAGGTTTGCGTCTTCATTTTATTATGCCTTAAGTGGACCACTTAGTCACATTGGCCAAGGGAATAAAGATATATCTTTGAAGTAGGATTTTCTTACTGATGGTTTTTCCCATGATATTTTTTATGTTGATCTATGTGTGTGTGCATGTTATTTATTATCTCTCATCAATTTTAAAACAATTTATATCTGATCATTTCTTTCCACTGGCCTATGGGAAATTATTCTATAAGTGGAAAACAAAATCTCTTAGACTAGTGTAAATTCACCTTCATATTTTCTAGTTCTCTATCCACTTCAATATTAGTTTTGCACATTCTACACAGTGTACTACTATAAGTATTAATTTTTTAATTTTTTCTGAAGGAAGGAATTAGAACCACTCAATATGAAAGCCAACTCTACAAAAATTAAAACCCCTACAAGAGAATACCACTAAAAAATAAAACAATGACTTAAGGGCCCACCAAACAAATGATGTAGAAAACATTAGACCATAAATGGATGTGAGACTTGTGCATTAGAATAAATTAAAATAATCCAAATACTTGCAACTCCACCGATGGCTTTCAAGGAGATAGACACTAAGAGACTTATGCATATACAATATAGTTTACATTGACACTATTCACATTACCCTATTAGGTAATTTCAAACCTTTTGATTGATGTATTTTGTAATGTCAAGAAAAACAACACCATTTTTAACTAGTAGAGGTGTTGAAATAGGAGGGTGGTGAGTGTGATGGTGAAAATAGTTTTGGAATCAATAGTGGCTCAACAACTTACCTTACTATTTTCATGCATCGATGGATTCTATGCAGTGATAAAAATTCAACTCTTTTCAACACTTCCAAGGGGTTAAAACCTATCCTAGAAGTGTAATTCAAAAATCACCCTTCAAAAAAATATAAAATTTTAATTCACTTGTCATTTATAAAGTACAAAAAATATTATAAAATTTCAAAAGAAGGGTTATATTTTCAACAACCCATCAATTTTGCTACTCCCAAGGCATGACTATCCAATGGTGATTGTACCTTTAGTATTTAATGAGGGTAAATGTAAAGCATGATCAAGATTTATGATTCAACACCTACTACTTGTCTTTGACATCAAAAGACTAAGATTATTTCTAATATCATTCTACAATGTACCCATCCATAACATAAAATATATTGCATAGCCTACAATTTTAAGTGTCACCTAATAAAATTTTGTGTAACTCATCTTCTTGCATCCCCATGTGAATTTGTGTTATGAGCATTGTCAATCCTCATCAATCAAAATATTAACATATCTTTATTGTCCATAATTAAATTTCCCATCTCCAACATTCTTCCATAATGCAATTTTGTTTGTTATATTTGATCTCCACCCTTGGTTTTGCAAAACCCTAAAGCAAGTAGTTATTACCCATGGGTGTAAATTTCAATGGCATTGGCACTGAATTAGAAATATTAACTATAAATGCATGGCTCAATGAAAATTATGATGAGAAAACAACATACATTGAGTATCCATGAGGAAATGGATGTCTAACTTTCTTCACTTTCACATGTTCCATCTCTCTAAAGATATCTAACATGTTGGTTCATCGTTATTTTGTTACATTGGTAATGATATGTGCCTATATGTTATCCATTATGATGTGATTATTATTTTACCACATTAGATAGCCTCTCAACCATTTAATTTGTAGTTCATGTCATCTATGTTATTTCAATTGATAGTCAATGGGAACGAAACACAAAATTAATACTTCAATGTAATGCTCTCAACAATCCATCTAGATCTTGAAGAAGTCTACTCAAGTTCATGGAAAATAAAATTAGTCTTTATTTGTTTCACTTAGAATTCTATTAATGCTTCTATTTGGAATAAAATTTGTTATCAAGCTCAATGAAAATTCCTAACATGTATGATCTTGGTTAAGTTTAGATATGAATAAAATGGAACATGCAAAAATAGAAAATCCTAAAATTGTAATTACAGTGGTCAGAATTATGATTATGTTCATTTATTTTTCATCATTGAATCCTCACTTCTCTTTTCTCTAGATTGATCGTTCCTCCTTTATCGATTCTATGCATATTATATATCAAATGGTTTCACTTTCCTCTTGAGGTTTCTAACAGCACTAACATCTATGTGATGCTACTTCTCTTTGTCAAATATTTTGAGAATGGCCCCAGAGAACTCTATTTTTGTGCCTCATCTCATGTCTAACAACCATGAGATGTATCCTTTTCATATTTAGTACTTGGAGAAACATTTTTTATGCATGGGTGGAATTCTTAAATAAACTTTGGAGAAGATAATAGAACTATTGTTATCATCATATCTATGCATAAATGAATATGCTCTAACATCCAATCTAATAGACCTTTTTTCATGGTTTGCAAAGATCACATTTAAGAAACAATTTTCCATTAGCTTGGTAATAGCAACATTTAACAACTAGATTATAAAACCCATTGGTATTTGTGTCTAAAGAACCTCACCCTTCTTCTGTTCTTTGGAGTGGTTTGCTTCAGTTTCCTCACCCTCACCCTCACCCTCGCCCCTTGTATTGTTAGAGTGGCTCCATCCCTCGATCTCTGAGGTAAGGAGAGTAACTGAATGCTCCTCTCCATATCGGTCGAGCAACTAAAAAGTTCCTAATCCATTGACATTGCGAAGAGGGGTAACTTAATTAAGTGGGATAGACAAAGATTGAGAGAAAGTGAACATTAAGAAATATCCTTAATAAGAATATTAGAATTAGTGGTCTTGATCAAATTTTTCATTTATATCTTGTTTGTATGGATCTAACAATGTTCTGAAACATGGCAATGTGAGCCTAAATAATCAAACAAGGATGAAATCATGTTAAATTTGCATATTCCTAAAGGAACATAAAGCAAGTAGGCTTCATTCCAGTGACTTATATTGTTTTGAAATAATTCTTACCATTTGGAAAAGGTATCAAGGTCTCCTAAAATTTGTTATTTCCTAATGGAATCTACAACTAACATGCCAAATGTGCTAATTAGAAGTTTAAAATGCAACGAATCCTATGATTGAACACATTTGTTGGTATTCCCAAGACACCAATCCATGATGATATGGCTATTCATCATATGTATAAATAGAGAAAGTCACTCCTCTTTTATATGGTTGTAAATAGGCATTGTGTCCAAAGATTTATGTTATGATTTTTAACAATTTGAAATTCCTAGAAAAAATGCCCATATTTTTATGGAAATTTGCAAAGGATACATTTAAAATTACAAACTATACTTATTATTAGTTTTTTATTGAAATTACAATTTTTTTATTTGGTGGTTGGTTAGTTATTAACATTGTAAAAAATAAAAAAAACAATATTTTATTTAGAATTTTCTTTTATGAAATGTGTGTTTAGTTTGTTATTGTGAATTAAAACATGACTCCTTTTACAAATTATCATCATGTAAGGGAAGGTTATATTGAGCATATGCTTTTCAAAGTAAAATTAGGACCAACTCTTTAAATTTGATCATTGATACTCATTCTATGTAAATATAAAAAAGACTTGTCCACGTGATGTAAGATAGTTAGCATGTATTACAACACTAGTAAGTCATAAGCCACCTGAGAAGGGGAGGAAAGTTTTGAAACTTGGGAGGCGGGAAAAAATTTCAGGAAGTTTCAAGTTAAATGGTGGCCTTCCTAGAACATATATGACTACGTAAGAGGTTACAAGGTGTTTTGGTAAATGATGGAGGACCTTTTGGGGACCTGGTTAGAGGCTACAAGGTGCATAGGTTTTTTGATGGAGGCCTTTTTAGGGACCTGGTTATATTTTTAAGAACTTAAAGTACTCTTTTTGTGAGTTACGAGCCTCGTCGAGCTTCTGGAAGTAACATTTTATTCCATACATGTTTGTTTTATTTGATACATTAACTATCTTCATTGTCACCCTACTATTTTGGTTTTATTTTTATGATCTCCAACTCTCTTTTAGTGGCTTTATTGATGCTATTTTGAGCTTTCTATAGTTTAGTGGATTGTTAGCTTGTGGTTGCAGTCGTAAAAATATTTTACGTCTCCCCTACTCTCTTTAACCTACACGAACCTCGGTACTTTCCCACTTATGAGACTACTAGAATGACAGAGGTCTCCTCAAAATCTAAGGTGGTAGACATTGGAGGATTATGGAAGCAACAAAATGGAAGTTGGGGTCATGGGACTCCTGGATGTGGATGACGAGGTGCATTGGGAGAGGGTGGGTCTATTTACATCGATGGACAAGCTATGCAGTAGATATGACAAGATGCACCATTATAATGGGGGAATTAATGCTTCCATTACTACGGTGGAAGAGGACCCTTACCATCCAAACTCTAGCACTATTCCCTCACATTTGGCAGGAAGAGAGACTACTTTATTGAACCCGCGGTTATAAACCCCTCGACCAAAGGGGAAAGATGTGCGAATAAATTTTGGTTGTGGAGAGTAGGGTAAGGTTACACAGGTAGAGGGAACACAGCCTGCAGACACCTTTCTTCCATCTGAGGCTAGACTATCGGAGCTGCAGGGTGACCATACCACACATAAGAGAGGAATCCATAAACGTATGACACGGGTGTGGAGGCAAAAGCATAAAAAAAATAGACTATTCATGGGGATGGACGTCTATTTAGATGAAGCATGCAATCTAGCACTCTGTTCTATGGTGGGGAGGTTATCTTATCGGTCTAGGTGAAAACAATCCCTTATGTAATGGATGCAATGCAACTAGGAGCCAGTATTGGGTTAGTCACCTGAAGTTTGGTCTCTGCCAAGTGGGTGCTTAGGATTTGTATTCAAGATCCCAGAAGACTCTACGAATATTTTAGAAACATTTTGGGGCTATGGGGGTGGGAGCTTGATGTTGAAGAGGTGGTGGATAAGTTTTAATCTGTCAACATAGTACTTCAGCTTCCTCCACCTCTAGGTCCTTCTTCTGAGATTATCGCTTCAGTTGTGGAATGCAAAGGCATTGGAGGTGATAGGTAATGCCTTAGGCCGTTTTATTAAGGTCGATACTCAAGATTTACTCTCTTCAGATAAAAGGATGGCCAAGCTACTCATAGAGGTATACATCCACACAAGATTACTGGAAATACTCGAGATAGAGTGGAGTGGTCAATTGTTTGTACATAGGTTGGATTATCTGGGCCTACCTTTCCATTGCTCTCTCTGTAGACAAAATAGGCACGTTTGAAAGGATTGCACCCAGATATATGGGGCCTTGGTTGAGGAGGAATCATCAAAGAAAACACCAGTCAACGACTACTCTACATCAATGGATGCACAAGAACCAAGGGATTACTCAGGATTGAGGACAGAGGAGAGCCTTGTACCAGTAGACACTACTTTTATTGGTAATCTTAAATTTTACCGTCCTTCATTGTATTGATCACTATCTGCTTGGGAAAGAGATCATTTAGACAGTGTGTTCCTCTTGGAACTATTACACCAGCTAGGGGTGGGTAAAGGAAAATCTCCGGACTCAGTTCATGAGACACAAGACTTAGTAGAAGACCAAAGACTACCTACTCATGGGACTATAAATACACAAGAGAAGAGACCTACAATCCTACCTGAAACCATGGAAATGGATGAATCTGTCATTTTCCCGGGTTATGGTGAACTTGTCTCTAGACCATTTATTGGAAAGGATTATTTTGGCTTTAGTTCCCTCCTCTAGTGAGACTACTATCCCTACTCTGCTTCTGACTTACTTGGGGAAGGAAGTAGTGGATAGAAATAATGATTTAGGTATCCTTAGATATTATAGGAGTGATGAGAGTGCTTCAGGGAAGGATCATGACTATTTGAGGGGTTTGGGGTTTGAAATTTCCCCAATCAAAACAAGGAGTGCCCACAAAAAGCGGGAAACCCTGATCTTTTACTTGTAAAATAGACTCCTTCAAACTCAGAACAGGGTGCACTTAGAGGCATGAAATACCTAGAAAGGGATAAATAATGATCCTCCTTTCTCTCAATATTAGAGGGGTAGGAGGATCCCTAAAATTGGCCTCCATGAGAAGACTATTATCTAAAAATCCTCCTAATATAATTTTTCTACAAGAAACACTAGTGGCAACGGAAAAGGCAAGGAACTTTATGTATTTACTCAGACCTGACTGGATTATTTTTGGAGTGAGTTATGTGGGGAAGTCATGAGGGATACTTGTATCTTGGGATCCCAATGTCTTTGACTTAGTTTTGGTCCTAAGCTGCGATGGGATTTTTTTGACAGGTATCAGCTTGGTGAATAAGAGGAATATGTCCTTTTTGAATGTGTATGGACCTCCTCAAGACCGAAAGAATTTTTGGGATAAAGTGGATAGTAGGGGATTATTATCACATGATGATTTGATAATGGGAGGGGACATGAACTTCACGACAAACTCAGAGGAGGTTTGGGGAGTGTCATCATTGACAGATCCTTTGGCGGTCTTTTTTAAGGAATTATTTTTAAAAAATAATCTAGTAGATGTGGTCCTTGCCACGGTGGTTCCAACATGGAGAAATGGAAGGGTTGGAGATGAAGGCATTTCAAAAAGGTTAGACAAAATCTATGTGGTAGAGGATCTCATCACTTCAGTATTGAGGTATATAGCATGGGTAGAATATCCTTTCATTTCTGATCATGCACCAATATTACTTCAGTTGGGTGATGGAATATTGTCGATGGCTCATCCCTTCAAGTTAAATATTGCCTGGTTAGGAGAAGAAACTTTTTATTTAATGGTACGAGATGTGTGGAGTGATTTAAATGCTCATCTAGTTGTGGGAGCTCAAAGAATATTAATAGAGAAGTTATCAATTCTTAAATCTCGAGTGAGGTTATGGTCAAGGAAAAACGTTTTCTGGAATGTTTAGAGATGGATAATATTGATGCAGGAATAAACGATCTTTTACATCAGAAGGCACATGGCATACAAAACACAGTTATTGATCAATAGTTGATAAATTTGGAGGCTAATCGCAAAAAACTATTACCTGAGGAGGAAGAACGCTTACGACAAAAGTGTAGGGCCATCTGGATTACAAGTGGAGACAAGAACACGAAATTATTCCACCGATTTTCTAGATATATAAGGAATAAAAAACATATATGGGAGATAGAGGATGCAACGGGTCGATTTCACATAGACTAGGAGGCCATAAAGGAGGAAGCGATCAATTTCTTAGATTCCTTCTATCATTAGAGTGGCACAAATTATATTGGAGAACAAGTAGATATTGTTAGGATTTTTCCAAAAATGGTATTGGAGGATGAAGTTACAAGTCTATAAAATCCATGTACAAGGGAGGAAATTCTAGAAGTTCTAAAAGGATTTGCAAAGGATAAAATTCTTGGGCCAGATGGCTGGACTGTAGAATTATTTTTACATTTCTTCGAGCTAGTTGGACAGGATTTGATCGATGTTGTGGAGGAGACTAGAATCAAAGGCAAGGTAATTAAATAGATCGACTCAAATTTCTTATCTTTGATTCATAAAGTTAATAGGCCTAGCACTTTTAATGATTTTCGCCCAATTTCTCTCTGTAATTTATGCTACAAGATCATAGCAAAACAAATAGCCAAGAGAATCAGGCCCATACTCTCCCATGCTTTATCTGAGGAACAAATGGGCTTTCTTAAGGGAAGGAATATTCTAGATTCTATTGGCATAGCATAGGAGTGCCTGCATAGCATAAAATCAAAGAAACTACAAGTAATTATTGTAAAGATTGATCTAAAAAAGGCATATGATTGTACAAATTGGGATTTTTTGAGGTTAATCCTGCTACAATGTGGATTTGGGTTGGCAACTACAAAATGGATAATGGGATATGTAAACTCTACTACTTATGCAATACTAATTAATGGTGAGGAAACCAAGTTCATCCCGAGTAGAAGAAGACTTCGCTAGGGCTTTCCTTTGTCACCTCTATTATTCATCCTTGTAATGGAAGGACTTAGCCTCTTGCTAAAAAAAGGTCAAGATGATGGTGTGTTGTCTGGGATAAAGGTATCACGAATCATTTTAAGGTTTTACATTTTCTCTTTGTGGACAATGTGATAATTATGTCAAAAGTCGACATAAACGAATGGAAGGAAATCAATAATATTCTTAATGTTTTCTATCAGGTGTCGGGGTTGCGGATAAATGTTCAAAAGTATGCCTTTTTACATTCAGGAGTACAACAGGAAACTCTTGTTGAATTAAAAGAGTTATTTTAGTTTGATCATAAATATCTTTTGGAAGGATTTAAATATATGGGGTATTTCTTAAAAACAGAGGACTGGTAGTGGCTCATTGAAAAAATTGAAAACTAGGATACATCTCTGGTGTAACAAATTGCTATCTTTGGGAGGTTGGTATGTGTTGATAAAAGCAGTTCTTGAGAGCCAACCAATGTACTAGTTGGCCTTAGCTCATATTCTGATTTCTGTACTAAATAGGATCTATAAGTTGGTATTTTCTTTCCTTTGGTCAGGCAGCAAGAAAAAAATAAGTTATCATTTATGCAACTGGGAGACTCTCTCAAAACCAAAACAGTTTGGAGGGTGTGGATTTAGAAACATCCTGGTTTTCTACAGGACATTGGTGACCAATAAACTTTGGAGAGTATTAATGAAGAAAGGCTTATGGAATCAGGTGATAAAAGAAAAATATTTCCCTCATGGATTGGTGTCTACTTGGTTATGATCGGCTTCAACGGTCTCGGCCAATGGATCCCAGACCTCGAAAAACTTGATTAATACTTTACCATTGGAATTACAATGGTTTTCCTTGAACTTGGGCACAAGACACTCTATAATTATTGCGAAAGATGTAATATTGGGAATGGGCATAGACTCTTTATTATCAAATGAACTTGTTGCTACACTTAACCAAAGAAATGTATACTTGTTTTATCAAGCGTGTTGCAATGGCACACAAGGATTAATCTGTTCAAATTGGATAGATAATGTAGCATTGGGGATCAAGGGAGACTTATAAGATGAATGGGAAATGTTTAGAAGGAACTTGATAGGAGAAGGGATCCATCTCCTTGATCGCCCGGATGTATTAATATGGATGGGAGGTGATAATTCTGGGCAACTTACTGTAAAAAATGTGTACAATGCAATTGCTACTAAACTATGGAAATTCAAAACTTGTGGATGGAGGAAAAATTGTGGAAATGGGACTGCCCTCTAAAGATCAAGTTATTTGCTTCGCTGGTTGCTGAAAATAAAATACTAACGTGGAAAAATCTACAAAAAAGATGCTGGGTGGGGCCAAGGATATGCCATCTTTGCAAAGGTAAGAGGGAATCTAGTAAGCATCTCTTTGTGAATTTCCCATTCACTATTTCAGTTTGGAATGAGGTTAAACATGCTCTTAATTACAATAATGGATTGTATGGTCAAACAATGATTGAGTGCTTTGAAAATTGGGCAAAACATAACTTTGATTACCCAACCCTACCATCTTTTATTTGTTGGTTTATATGGCTTGAAATAAACAAGACAATATTTCAGGTTGGGACCGCATCTATCTAGAAGATAGTATTCCAAGCTATTGAAACAACAAGTATTCTAGAACTGCAACCTATGATTATCCAGAAGATATAATCATGGGATTGTTCGACGGGGAAACTCAACAGAATGGTGAACAAAGTGGGTCAGGAGGCTAGATAAAGATAAAAAAAAAACACGTCATACAAATGGACACTAAATTGTGGTCGAGGAACAAACACTAGGGAAGAACTCATGGGTGTTTGGGCCTCTCTTTTCCTGGCTACTAGACTATGAATTGTATACTTACATGTACTAGGAGACTCAAAGATAGTCATTGATTGGATTAATCGGAAAGGATCCCTCCAAGGTTGTCTCTTTAGAAAGTTGGAAGGAAAGGATTAAAGACATTCTAAAATTCTTCAGGATTATAACTTTTGCCCATATTTATAGAGAATAGAATCAAGAGGTGGATAGATTATCAAAACTATCTATATCAAAACCATCGGGAAGCATAGCCTATAATCAATGGGAGTTTGTTCATGAGGGTCCCACTCTATTCTTAAAGATGTATTAGAAGGCTCCAAGGGGAGATTTTGTGCAGTGCAGTAATTGATGATGGTAACAGTAGCTATAGTAAATATCTAAGTATGAAAGGCAATATTACTATTTTTGAATTTTTTACTCTTTTGATTTGGAGGAGACGAAGTTCCTTATGTAAGGATTATGAGATTTATGAGTACCTATGTTTTTTGGTGTATATAAAGGACCTATGATGTAAGGCATGATGTGAAAACATATTATATTATTATTAATATAATGAGAAATTTCTCGAGGAAAAGATAGTTAGCATGTTAGGATCTAGTCTCGATTAGGGCATCGATTTCAACCTAAGGTTTGCGAGGTCCGTTCCCTCACTTGGTAAATCATGTGGTAAAATGTAAAATAAATATTAAATAAATGTTATGTGAGGAAGATTGAAATAAAAGGAGAAGGTCACTTGTTATTAAAAACTAGTTAGTGTTACCTTTAAAAAATAAAAAAATTTGAATTTCCATAATTTAGATATAACTTTGAAATTTGAAAGTTATATTAAATTAAGATAGGGAATTAATAAATGGATAAATTTAATCTTTTCAATGAGTTTTTTTTCCTTTAGAATTTTTTTTTTTTATATTTCATATAGAAATATACATGTTTTGTATACATTCAAAAATTGGTCTTTTTATATTCTTTTCAAAAGTTGAGCATTGCTCCATGTGCTATATTCTGACTTTTTTTTAGGATAATCTTAGTTCCTTGCTATACAAACTTTTTTCAAAAACTTTGAGTATTTTTGCAACCTCTATACAAGTGTCTTCATTAAAATTCAATTGATAAAAAGACTACAGATGAAACTCCGTGGCTTCAATTTATGTTCCTCCTGCAAACTCATAATAGCCAAAAGCACTAGTTTGCAACTCCATTGCTTCTTTAGAAAGTTCATCCACCTTTTTGTTGAGTTCTCATAGAATATGGTGGAAAGACATACTTTCAAAAGCTCTAAATTCAACTCTGATATCTCTCATTATGTTTTCCATAATTTGGTTTTGGATAGAAAATTTTTCGTTATCCTAATCAATTACCATTTTAGAGTCCCCATACACCTGCAGGGTTCTTACACCCTTTTCTTTTGCTTCTTCTAATAGAGTCCAAAGGTATATAAAATCCACTCTACTATTAGTCCCTCCTCCAAGTGCATATACGATATGAACATAGTGAGTTGAACTGAGGTGTAATACCACACTCACACCACACCTTGAGGGTTGGTCTTGGCTAGTGCCATCAAAGAAGTCCCATGGGAGGAGTAATCAATGGCAGGAGGGATCAGACAATGAGTCTTTTGTTTCCTTGGATCCTCCTTGAACTCAAAGGCTATACTAAGAGTGAGTGTCGTAGTGACTTCCTGAGGGACTATCTTTTCATTGAAGACTGCATTGTTCTGATCCCACCATATATTAGACACCATAATACTCAGAAACCCAGCATATAAGGATATTGATCTGTCCTGGATACAATTTCTATATAATTCTTCCAGTGAGTTCTTCTTCCATTTACCATGTGCCTTGATCGTTTCTTCAATCGTCGTCGTGACCTAGCTTGAATAAGAATATGAAATGAACATATGGGATATTGATTCAGAATATTTCTTGCAAAGAAGACATCTATTTGTACCACACCATCCTCTCTTCTGCTCATTATCCCATGTCAACAATTTATTATTCATTGTAAGCCAGAAAATGATTTTGCATCTGGACAGGATTTTAAAATTCCATATGGGCTTCCACCACTATTGAGGAGGATCGACCAATCCATTTTCCATCCAGGCTTTGTATCCTATTTTTACTATGTAACAACCATTTTTTGGGTTGGGAGACTAGCTAAGGGAATCCTTAGAGTCCTCATCCAGAGATATGAAATTTCCACACAGAAGTCTTACGTAAGAGTTCCATTCTTTATATAATTCAAAAAGGAGACCAAGGATGGTTGTATTCTTCCATCCCATGCACCCTCTTGGTTGAGCAAATCCCATGCAGGCGTCATTTAGAGTATGGGTGTTATTTTCTCTTAAAATATTTATGAGAGGAGGGGATAGTATGAACACTTATATTGGTCCTAACCATGGATTGACTCCAATCCTCACATTTCTTATATTTCCAATTCACCATACTATCTAGTTCCCTACCATTGGGAAAATCTCCAACAAATATTTCCATAGTATGGAGCCTTTGGAAGATTTCGATGGAGATCAGAACCATTCTTCCATAGATTAAGTTGGGAAATACTTGGAGTTTATTATTCTCATCCACAATTTAGAGCCCTAGGTCATTCGCCAAAGGTTCCGACCTATTAGAGCCTTAGCAAAAGGGTGGAAGTCCTTCAAACCCCAACTACTTGCTTCCTTTTGGATTGCAATGGATTTCCAAGAAGCGAGATGGATTCCCCTTGAGGATTTTTTCCTACCCATAAAAAATGAGAGCATACCCTTCATATTTTATCCAGAACTCCTCTGGGGACTGCTTCAATTGAGTTCCAATATACCATGATGATTTCTAGTATCGATTTGAAAAGAATCAATCGACCACCTATTGAAAGAATTTATTGACCCACATTGAAATAAAAACCTCTACTTTTCTAATTATCCATCCCTAGTCCTCCTTTATGTAGCTATCGGGTTTAAGGAAAAATCCTAAATATTTGAAGCTTTGCTAAGGAGATTGCATTGGGAAAGAAAAATATTGGTGAAGGAGGTCACCTTGACATCTGAGCAGTGATTTAGGATTTTTCCAAATTTACTCTCATTCTTGTGGTTCTACAAAAAAGGTCTAATATATTCTTCAAGGTTTAAATATCTTATAAAGTTGCATAGACGCCTATAAAAATGTCATCCATGAACAATAGGTGAGAAATTGATTCAGTTTCTGACACTTTAATCCCTCTCAAAGAACCATTGGATTAAGCCTCCTTTATAAATCTACTTAAGGCCGCCACTACTAGCAGGAAAAGGAAGGGAGAGAGAGGGAAACCTTGTTGAAGCCCTATGGAGGATCTGAAGAAAGGGGATGGAGAACCGTTAATGAGTACTGTGAAGGATGCACTCTGAATGCATCCCATTATCCAGTTTACCACGTATATATTAATGTTCATCTGAATGAGATCTAGCCTCAAGAAGGTCCATTCCACTCTCTCATAATCCTTCACAATATCCAAATTGAGGATTTCTTCCTTAAGGTTCCTTTTTTTACTGAATGGAGGACCTCCTGGGTGTTGTTATTTTATATATACAACTAGCATTTACAATTCTTCTTATGTTATTAAAATTAATTAGCACATTAGCTACATATATAAGATAACTGAAAGAGAGACAATCACAAAAATAAGATAGACAC